>NW_010578558.1:543580-580295 GCF_000705375.1 Tinamus guttatus | reverse complement strand
CCACAGAAATAATTTCAATCACCACTACAACAGCATAATACACTTAATGGTGTCACATCCAATTGAAGTCAGTAGTAGTCTGGATTATATCCCATCCTTGCTGTCATAGTAGAACCACCTTATAAAAATGCACTGTTGACTTTGAGGAAAAATATCAATAAAAGAGAGTGCTTTCTCTCTTTTGCTCCTTTGACCACTCAGTCACATAACTAGCTTGCTGTAGCTGTATTCTTCATCTCTTAAAGGCAAAAGTAATTAATCTACTTTCAAGATTTGCAGAATCTCCTATTTCAAAAATTACCTGGCTGTGCTTAGAATGACTTTGTTGTCATCATGCAATTGAAAAACAATCATCTGAAACATTTTATCAAAGATCAAACAAAGCCAGTCTGTGCTTAGCATTGGATAAGTACTTGGCTTGGGCTGAGTCATCCCATCGTGCACTAGGCCTCGTGAGCTCAGTATCATCCTTGATCAGTGCTGGAACACAGAACCCACAGGTTCAATTAGACTGCAGCATTTCTGTATCACTCAGCTGGAGTTTAGCAACAGACAGGTATGATAGGATGCTTTTAATGAGCACAATATGCATTGAATGTGTGATGAGTAACTGACAGTTTAGAGAACTAGCTATGCAGAGCTTATGAATTCTATATTAATAAGGAACTTCCTATGCGAGAATACAAGCTCCGGTTTGTGGTAATGGAGGCCTTCACTGCTGTCCTTCTGCAGCCATATTCAGCTGAAATTCAATGGCATCATGATGCAATGCTAATAATGGAGAGTCATTAACCTAGGGAGATCTCATTCAAATTAAGTTGATGGGGCAATACAATAATGGAAGCCAATCAGGATAAGTTTTCTCCGACTTCTTTATAGGGATCTAGAAATTGGAGCAGTGGAATATCTCCCTAAGGCAAAGCAAAGAAACTAGATGTAATTTTACAACCCTTTACCTACAGATGATCTCAGACCTGAGGCCTTTGTGCAGGAGAGAAGGCAATGCTTTGGAAAAGAAAGGTTCAGTTTAAAAGTAGGATTAGCCAAGGAAGAAAAAGATGCCTTTACAGGAGAAAAAGGAGAGAGAGAGAAAGAGAGAGAGGGAAGAGGAAGAGAGAGGGGGAGAGAGAGAGGGAGAGAGAAAGAGAAGTATTCAAGAAGGATTCAAAGAAAACTCTCACCCCAAACCACACACAGTTCAAATGGAATAGACAAAAAGATTCCTACATACCCTCAGAAAGAAGGGAAGGAAACAGAGGCATGTGTGTTTATTATTTTGTCTAGTTTTGTATCCTTCCTGTTCTTACTAGAGGATAATTGTACTTAGAAACCCATATATATCTTGGGAGTCTGTTACCTTTCATCTGTCCCATGTCCCTGAAGAGTAACATATAAACAGCAGCATGCTGTAGGCTAGAATTTAATTCGACGTGTTTAAATCATTGTGATTTCTGGAAGACCAGGACAGCTGGGCCATATAGTCCCATTTCTGAAGAGGTAATAGATATCTGTATTTTAGCTAAAAAGAATGTCAGAAGCACCAAGGATGGAAAAAAAAAAAATTAGATCAAGAGAAGATGAAGGTCACATATGTCTGTCTTGGGGTCCCAACTCTGCAACATGGCTAGTTTTCAGCTAGGGTGGGCATCATCAGAGCTGAAACAATAACCAAGAATAATGGAAGAAATATATTCTTGCTAGTTAATGAGCTTGCAAATTCTATTTTCATGAGCACTTGGCCTCAGACTAGAATTTTCCCATCTAAATGTTACGTTGTTTTTTTCCACCTCTGGTTAATCAGCAAAAGCCTCTCACTGGAGTGCAAAGAGTGAACAGCAGAGCAATGTACACATTCTGACTTTTTTTTTTATAAGCAACTGAGAGGATTCAGTTTCTCCAGAAATAAGAATTCCCCTTAGTCAGAATTAGCTCTGAGATTCCAGAGAATTTTATGCAAAGGCTGCACTGTGCTTTTATTCTTTCCCACCACCCACAGATATATTTCTTACTTGTTTAGATATATTTCTTACTTGTTTGTTACTCTATCTCTTGACACACCAATGACTGCTTCTCAGCCACCTGGGCTGATTTAAAATCTGGTAATACATATGCCTAATCTAAAAGGGACTCAGACATAGAAGAAGGAAAGCTACTCTTAAAAAAAATATATGTTAGAGATTCTTAAGCACATTACTATTTCTTTTTCAGAAGTAGAAGTTTCTAATGTTGGTTTTAGCTGGTGGCCATTCAAAGAAAGATCAAAGACAAGGATTGGAGACAATGGTCAGTTGAGGAGCACATATGCTGGAGCCATTTTAAGGTTACATTTGGCATCACAATCTTAATGTTCTCATCAGAGTCAAACATACCTTTCCAGCAATGTTTTATACAAAGCCGTGCACACAGGATCAGTTGATAACAAGTCTTGCCACTCATATTAATGAGCTAGATATGGATGACAGTCTTCACATCAACCTTGCATTATCTCACCATCTCCTGATGTAACAGAGGACACTACCGCTTTGGCCTTATGAAATTAGAAGTTAAAGTATTTCAAGAAAGTGCCTCCTACACCTTCACAACTTTCCAGTCTTTGGCTCCTCTCCTGGCTCCAACTAGAGATTCATCAGCTTTGTCCCCCGAGCAAGGACTTTGCCTCTCTTGTGACCTGTGAAGCTTTCTTTAGCAAGGTGTATGTCTCTGGGCAAACGGAGCAGTAACCCACAAGGATGAGTCAGGAGTCTTTACTTTTCTTTGAGGCTGTAGGACAACAAGCACAAGCACCCAGATGGAGAGCCCAACACTTTTGTCACTAGGCCCAGCCTCAGTTTCTGATGCTCCAGCTCTCACCCTCCTTTTCCTTGCTCCCAATGACTTTCTCTTTTCTGCACAGGAACATCACTGTGTTCCTGTCTCCAGTGCATCTGAGGCGGATGTCCTCAGCCTCCTTTGGTGTTTGGTTGTCCCTTTTCCAGTGGATTTTACTGCTGAGTATCTGCAGTACCTTGGGCTGAGAGAGCAATTTCTTGAGGACCACAGCTCTTTTGGGTGTCAACAGTCCAACTGCCCTGTCAGGGCTGAGATGGTCCCTGTGTCTCCAGCACAGTGTTTGAAGAGTGATTCAGCCAGAAGTTGCATTTGCTTTCCCCAATATGTCATTCATGTATCAGACAAATCTCATGATTTGTGGGAGTTGTTTATTCCTTCGTGTTTCTGCTCCAGGTGTTGATGTCACACTGTGCAAAAGAAAGGAAGGCTGGGATGTGTCCCTCTTCTGCTGGCCTCGTGGGAGGTGGAGGTGGGTCTTTCTTGCTTTCCAGGATTTTCTCCTCTCCTTAGAGAAAGGTGAATCCACGCCACTTACTTGGTCTCCCCTTACAAGTGGGTTGTGTTTGGCCAACCCATTCGTGTACCCCAGGTGTGATGTTCCCTTTTTCAGGACAGGTTTGGTTCTAGGCACCTGCAGCCCTGTTGGGCACCATGCCATGGTGAAAACAGTCCTGATTTGGGGAATTTCATTTGACTGAATTTACACAAAAGAGGCCCCAGGGGCTCCCTGCAGCCTAAGACCTGCATTTCTGCATCTGCCATTGGAAGACCTGTGTGGGTGGAAGCCTCCAGTATGGTAGGAAGAGCAACTCCAACTGCTGCTGGGGAATGCACACTGTGGCATGTTGTGACCATATCTGAGAAAGTGCAGGCTACTGTGAATGGAGACAAGGACCCCTTCTTTGTGCTCTCATGTGCAAACTGCTGTGCAAACTGTTGTGTCTGCTGACTGCCTCTGCTAGCTGCACTAACAATAACTGGTTCTTCACAATCTGACCCATCCCATTGGAGAGAGAGGAGCTTGTAAAAATTGATTACTTTCTATGTTAATGTTCAATTTTGTTGTGCTGCCTGCTCCCTTTGATCCAGTTGTTGTTCAAATACCAGTTCCACCTTTGTATTTCTCATCTTTCTTGTCCTTTACAGGTATTTTCATCTATTTTTCTAGTAACCTGTACTTACGTGAAGAACTGCCTTTTTGTTTTTCTCACAAACCAAGAAGCTGTATTTCTTTTGGGCTGACTTTCTGTGAAGTTTAAGCAAACTTGGCAAAAAATCACTAAGGACAAACACAATAGGTTTGAGTTTAATAAAACCAGGTTTAATAAAAGCAGGATTGGATTCCTCAAAACTGAGGAGATGTAAATCCTCATAAACCTGCTAGCCCAGTGGTTAGGTCTTTCACGTTAGGATCTGAACAGAGGAAATGAGCTGAGTCACAATCATTGCATCAAAGAATAAGAGTCCTAAAAATTTCTACAAAAGGTACACACACACCTTAGCATTTGTTAGACCAAACTACTTTTGGTAGGCCAGTCTGTTTAGAGAGGGTGTAGAGTAATCTGTAATATCTGATTAAAACACAAGACAAGATAAACAAGGCAACAAGTATAACCACTACAACATTAGAATGGGCCCTTTCTTCTGTTTTCTTTTGCCCGTTTCTCTTTGGAAATTTACCCAGGCAATCCACATTTTTGTTCTAAAACTGATACTTTTCAGTTTTCTTTGGTTACAGTGAGTTGAATGGACTCAGTTTTCTGATAGTCCTTGCAGTCCTCAGTTTTCTGATAGGTACCTTACTCCAAGAAACAGGTGAAAATGGCTTGTTTTATTGCTCACCTGTCTTGCAATACATGAAGCCTAATAAAAGGGCTAAGTATGGTGATGGTATGGCAAGGTCGAGGGGCTCCCTGGCGCCAGGGTGGGGATTGGGGGGCCTGTGGCCAGGCAGGATGTGGTGGATTTGGGGCCAGGACTAGCACCGTTGCACCATTGCCGGGCAGTGCCCAATGGCCCAGGGCTGGGCTGAGATGGGGCTGAGGCTGGGTGTGAGGAGCCTCGTGGAGAGCAGGGACACGTGGGACCCTGGGTCCTGATGAGCGACATGGGATAACCTGGGCTGGGTTGTCAGTAAGTGACTGGTGACAAACTATAGATGCAAAAGTAGCTGGCTGTCCACATTGCAGGTCAAAAAGAGATGTGGATCAGAGACTCACATGTGCTGTATTGCATTATGTCCTGAGAAAACTTAGTCCTGGCTTTGGGCCAGGAAGTAATTTTCCAGTCATTTTTCCAGCTGCAGACTGGAGTGCATTGAATGTAGCCTTTATACTCCTAACATCGGGCTCTGAAACAAAGAATGTGTGTGCTCTACAAAGATGTTTTGTTATAACTAGGTGGATTGTATTTACAATTGGGATTACAGTACATGGGAATTGAGATACAGAAATACAAACGAGAAAACCTCTTTCTGATGATACTAAATAAAATAAGCCCCACAGGAATTGTTGTACACTTACATAGTCATCATCATGTGGCTTATTGGGAAAGCTGAACATATTAGTCTTGAAAGGGTCCCAACACATCTGCAGTTATATCATTGAGTCTATTCCAATATAGTACAAACAGTACTATGTACAATTAAAGCCATGTAATTTTAGAATTGTTATCACCCAGAAAGTGTTGCTATCTCAAAATTTATTTTCATTTTGCAATAGGATAAAACACAGAAATTTTAAAAAGCTTCCTTACAAGGGAAATCCTGAAATTCTGGGAGAAAAATACCCTATATATAAAAAAGTCAGAGTTCATTGGAATATTTTATTTTGGCTCATTCAAGCTATCACAACTGTTTGTGTTGATTCATTTCAACACTAAAGCGCAGATCACAACTGCACATTGTCTTCAGGGAGCTGTAGTACCAGACTTCATTCATTCTCCCATTGTGAGCAGGGTCCTTGGCTTGATTCCATCTCCCATCATGCACTCAGAATCACAGGACTTCCAAGATAAATTCTACAGTTCTGTCAGAAAGGAGTTATATGCTTTGCTTTATAGGAAATGGGTAATTGCAGCAAAGCATGAGAAAAAGGAAGTCCAGAGCTATGGCCCACAGAAGACAGAAACATTGGGAAATAGTCACTGTGTATTTACTTATCCATGCAAACTCCAAAAACAAAGCCCTTGGGATTCATTCAAACCACAAACACTTTCTGGTTTGCACCTAACCACCTGAAAATGGAGTGTTTCACTTCCATTTTTATCACCATTTTTAACAAAAACTATACTCTAAAATGAAGTCCTATCTAGCTCTTTAAAAAGTCTCCAATACAGAAAGTCAGATAATGGAGGATCTTACAGCCACATCCCTTGCAAAGGACTTCTGGGGAAAAAAAAATATATATATATATTTTTAACAAGAGGAGTGGGGACTTAGGCTCCAACCATGCATCTATCTCTTCTCCTGCTTGTCTCCAGACTGCCTTTGGTGCTCCTTTTTTGCTGCTTCTCAGATGGAAGCCGCTACCTGTGATATGATGGACATTCTAATGGAGGGGCTGCCAGCTCCTTGCCAGACAAAATGAGATGCATAAGGCTGTGATTTATGCTGTTATCTGTTTTGAGTAAAGCAGGTGAGGAGAACCTTTGATAGTAGTGGAGCTGACAGACCGCATGGATGGAGAGGGTTATCTCTGGAGGCAATGACAGACTGCTAGAAGTATGGTTCAAAACTTCTACCACTGGCACAGCTGCAGAAAACATCTGCAGACATATTACACAGAACTCTGTGTGTGTGTGTGTTGGGAGGGGAGGTTGTGCTGATTTAGGGCACAGTTTCAAAAGTTCTGCTTTTCAAGTTTGACTTACTCATCAGGTTGTCCAAACTAAATAGGGTGATTTGAACAAAGGTGCATTTGTACTGAAAAGGAATCCAATGAGTTAATGTTAACACATGGTGCCATGCTGTGAGTATGTTGTACCCTTTTCTGACATGAGCAGATCCACTGTGTGTGCCAATATGACAGTCTTCAACAGAGAAAACGTATAAATTGGCTTTTTAAAATTGCTAAGTATACATAGTGTGATGGGCTTTGGTGAGTAACAAAAGTCCCTGAAAATTGGTTTATTATGAAAGAAACATCAGAAATCTTCAGCTGCATCAATCGAATGGGTGGCTCACAGATCCAGGTGAAAACCTCCTCTGATCAGATCCCCAGAAGAGACTTCTTTTTGAATCCAAAGCAGTCTGCCGATGCTACCTACACTTTTGTAGTATAATTTTTCAGACTTTCTTCCCCTTCTCTTTTAGCTTCTCAAGAAAGTATGTATTAAACTATGGGAAATTTTGTAGACAGTTTTTAATGTCTGCTACTCGTGTTGAATCAAGCATAATGAAGCAGCCTGCCATTTATATCAATAAACGTTGTCATTATTTTCCTTCAAAGAGTTAAGTTCTGCTAAGCACAACTGTTCAGGTGATTTTTGGCATTTTGAAAGACTGCAAAATCCTAATATTTAGTACATTGCCACTGTCAGATAAAAGTATTCCTTATATGGACAAAAGGAATGTATACATTTAATACGTACAGTACTTGCTTTGGCAAACATCAGTGCATTTGAGTACAAGTCTGCAGATCCACCAAGCTGTCCTAACAACATATTTACCATAATTGGAAGCTGAGTTGAGGGAGAACAAGCAGAGGAATCATTTCATGTTTCAATCTGACTTCAAAAAATAACAACTGATCATCAATTTGGTTTAGGTCGGTTGGGTCTGTTGCTGATAAGATACTCTCTGTAATTTAATTCTGTAGGCCTTTTAGTAAGCTGTATGAACCAGAAACATCCTCTTCATTTGAACATATAAAACCTTATGCTCTGATGTGATAGAAATAAAATAAGATGGTAAGTCTTTAACTTGAGTGCTTCTTTTTTCATAACACTGTATGTCCTAACATTTCTAAATCTTGTCACTAAATGTCTTCTTCAGTGTAACCTGCATTGTTAGCTGTACAAAGGCATTTCCTCTGCTTCCTGATATGATCCTATAAATATGATGTATTTTGTACAAAATATTTACTCATTCTGATAACTCATTATACTTGTAACATAAAACTCCTAGCAGAATCATTATAGCCTGTTACCCCAAGGACCAATGATTCCAGAAATCCCTAGGTTACTGTTTTTGTATGGGGACATTTTCCTTTAACTCTGATGATTTGGATTGCCTTTTCATTCCAGTACAATGAAAGACTTTTTTTTCTACTTTGCATCTTATGTAGCCATTGATTTGAACATATAAAACCTTATGCTCTGATGTGATAGAAATAAAATAAGATGGTAAGTCTTTAACTTGAGTGCTTCTTTTTTCATAACACTGTATGTCCTAACATTTCTAAATCTTGTCACTAAATGTCTCTTCAGTGTAACCTGCATTGTTAGCTGTACAAAGGCATTTCCTCTGCTTCCTGATATGATCCTATAAATATGATGTATTTTGTACAGAATATTTACTCATTCTGATAACTCATTATACTTGTAACATAAAACTCCTAGCAGAATCATTATAGCCTGTTACCCCAAGGACCAATGATTCCAGAAATCCCTAGGTTACTGTTTTTGTATGGGGACATTTTCCTTTGACTCTGATGATTTGGATTGCCTTTTCGTTCCAGTACAATGAAAGACTTTTTTTTTCTACTTTGCATCTTATGGAGCCATTTGCCATATTTTTCATCTGTGGTATTTCCAATCTATCTTCTTTAAAGCTGAACTGTTACAATGTGCAGAAAACTGTATTTCTGGAACCACTGTTAGCACTGTATATAGATACATCTTTAAAGCATGACAAGGGAATACAAGCAGTGCCACAAACTTATTGATTACTGGGACAAATCTGTCTCATTTTTTCTCTCCTCCTTGTATGCTGTAATGTCAAGGTAGGGGCTGCCTTGGACTGTATGTTTGCACAAGATATAAGGTGATGCAATTTAGATGTTTTTTGGAACTTCTAGCAATGTAATCATGTAAATAAGACTGTTTCCTGTGAATAAAGATTTTATCATTTGACAATTTACTGGCAACCCCCAGGGGGGACTGAAATGCAATTTTCTTTATGCTGTATGCATTCTGCAGAGCCACTGTGACAATTTGTTCAGGAGCTGGAGCTTTTCCTCCTCACAGAAGAAATACTGAGCTAAAATGAAGGCCAGTTAATCCTTAATTACTGATACTAAACAATTTTTCATATATATACTGTGAACATGAAGCATATTGGACAGAGCTTCTGTCTGGCACATTTTCATAATATGTGAAACTGGTAAACCAGAAACAGATGGAATTGCTGAAGTGGGAGATTTGCCCTACTCCCTAATTAACTTGATAACAATGCTGTAGAATAGCAATATTTGGGTTTTGTGCAAGACCGTTGGGTCATTATTCACTCAGATAGAAGAGGGATAGCTAGGACATTGAAAATATTAAACAGGGTATATACTAGGACATTGAAAATATTAAACAGGGTTTACATTACCATATTACCTATTCATATTTATCAAGATGGAGCTATCAAAACAGCTGTCCTTATGGTTCTTATTCTCCTCCATTATTACTTCTTGAACCATCAGATATTCTATAATGCATCGCATAATGTACTTTTGCTTATTAGCACAATGCCTGATATGCAATTCAATTCACTATTTCCTTCAATGGAGTTGAAGGAAATTACTCTTGAAAAATATCGATTCTCTGGAAAATATAGTTTTCTGAAACAATTTATAATTTGAGACTGAATGGATCAGTACTTCTAGCCATTAAAAAATGGATCTAGAATGACAAAATTGTTAAATGTTTCTTAGGATCAACTTATCCTTAACCTGGGACAGCTGGGTTCAAAACCTGTTTGTATCTAAGAAGATTTAAAATCACACCTTTGAGTATTCAGCTTTGTAAACATATCTGTACAGACTTCTGTTCTCCTATGGTTATAGTTCTGCTTCATGGACATGGCTGGGAACTATGGATGTTGCTGATCAGGAGCGTGCAATCTGACGCCTTGAGGGAACGGCACAGTCCTTCCCCTAGGACACATCTGGGGACACAAGGAGCCTGGCGACAGTACTGAGTTGCATCTCATACAGCCTGTGGCTGCATTATCTTGAGACTCCTACCAGTAGCCTTAGGCTTTATTCACATCCCTGTTTGGCTTAAAAGAGCGAGCATGACCAAACCAAAAGGATTGCGACAGAAGGAACTGAAGCAACCCAGCATATATCCTATGGTTTTGTGGTTAAGGCCTTTTGCTGGTAGTTAAGAGATGTGAATTCAAGCGGCCACAGGTCGGGGAGAATGTGGAACCGGGTTCCTGAAAGTCTAGGCAAAGGCTCTAAAATCCTGGAGTTATTGAGCAAGATTACAGGTACTCTCCAACAGTTTTCTCAACCTACATCTACCACTCTTTTGCCTTTCTTACAAATGCTTTTCAAAACTAAGAGGGTTTTTTTGACTGATTAGAAAATCTTCAGGTGGTCCATCCACCTTCTGTTTTTGCATTATTTGTCAAGAAAAAAAAGAAGCTGTTAATTTACTTTTATCAAAACCAAAATGCATTATTTGCATGTTTTCTTTAAGCTGTAGACTTAAAAATCCAAATATTCTAACAGTCTTAGTGTTAACAAATGTGACAGCTTGTGCTTAGAACCATTGCTTTTTCTAGGGATTCTCCTCTAGGCAAGCTGCTGAATAAGCACACAACAAAGTAAGATTCTGCTTTTAATGTGAGACTATACAATCTATAAATCAAGCTTTCCAGAGGTGGGGTGAGCAGTGTGGCGAGCCCAGGCATTCCATTTTTACTCTCCAGGTACCAGGCAGAAAGCTGCATTCAGTTATGGCTGTGTTAGCTGCATGAAATAGAGTCCAAGCATATTTTCATGATCATATTAAATGCATTTGCTAGCTGAAAATGGGGGTGAGGGGAGCACATGCAATTACCTTTCTTTTTTTCTTTTCCTTTTTAGAAAGCTCAGGGCAGAGGAGGAGGGTGTTTGCTCACTACACTTCCTCTTCTCTGTCTAAACCCCATCCCCACAGATGAAATTATGAAATCTCTTTCAAATGAAGGAGTTTCTTTCTGTTGAAATTGGCATCACAACTATTTTAATATTTCAAGCATTTGCAATATGTAGTCTCTGGAGCAATTGCTGATAATCTCTGCTTGGCATCATATATTTCTGGGTTCTCCTCCCTGTTTTTTGGTATTAAATCAAACTTGTGAAAACTGGAAAGCTCATCTGCTATTCTGCTAGTATTACTTCTTAAGGAAGCTACTGAGGTAGTCAGAAAAATGTTTGCAAGAGGGGAAGTGTCTACCAGGCAACCTCTGCGTGAGGATATGATGAATTCTAGGAAAACGCTTAAGATATTGATTATTCTGGCTACTGCATTACCCTGTCTGAGGCTGCACTACTGTTGCATCTTTGAGAGGAAGCAGAATTTTCGCCAGCCTTGCTTCCTCCTAGAGTAATGTCCATTGCACCAGAGCAAGAACTGAATAGAGTGGGGACTGGAAGCAATTCTCACTGTTGAGACGTCAATCTACAACTTCTGTTCTTGTTTCTGAGATTTTCATGGCTATGCTAATGAATGTAAATAACTAGTTTCTTTTAATCAGGAACTTCCTGAATCAGTCATTTCTCTGTTTTCATTTATGCTATATGACAAGACGTACTGAGAAGAACATTAAAAACTCAAGGGTCAAGCATTCAAAAGTTAGGAAAGGTCATGTTTACAATTCATTGCACCATTAACTGCATGATGACTGCCAGTTTCCCATGTTCCTATGAGTACTGGTGGGAAAGTAAACAATATGATACATTTCAATAATTATTTATTATTTGTTTATTATTGCCATTCTTTAGTAGCAATTGCTTTCCAGATCATTGTGTTTCACCTGTTGAAATTATTTGAAATACATTTTCAGATATGTTGTTGAGATCTCTTTTTCTCCCATCCTCTTGGGAGGAGATATCTTCTATTCTGAGTTAAGAATTTGTGAGTTCTTGCCACAGATTTATTATTTTTTTACCAGAAAATATGCCTGTTTCCCACTCAGTCTTACAGGAGGACAACAGTTTTTCTATAACCTCCTTCACAATGCAAGAGGATCAATTAACATTTGAAGATATAAACCGTGTAGGAGAGAAAAGTATTATTGCTTGGAAGTATTTAAAATATTATTGCTCATATAATTAGCAAATGATGCAGGACCCATCTGGACCCGTACTAAACTGATTCTGAATTAATCTCTAAAAGGTATAGTGTTCTGATTGTCTTCCAAAATTTTATAAATTACAGACAGATCTGTACAATATAAGAATATTATTTTAAGTTACAACAACTTAACCTCTTTACTTTCTTTGACATATTCTACACAGATTTGAATAGTCTATGACTTCTTTTTTTTTCCCCAAAGAATTAAGTGAAGTATCCTAAATGTAAGTACAGAATGGTGTTAGAATCCCTACTGGAAAATGTGATTTATGATTGTGTTTCAGTTACCATTTCTTTCAGAACCATATTTCAAATCACTGAGCATCTTACTGTTTTGATATATTCAGGAGTGAAATTTTAATGTGCAAAAAAATGATTAAAACAATTTACCTTATGATTTCTCAATGACTGCTTCTTTGTGACAGCTCCAGACTATTTCTAGTGTATGATTAGACTATTACCCTATTATTTGGCACAGATCTATTCATTTAATGTTCTTCCAAAGGCCATGGACAACACTTCGCAATATTTACATCATGTGGTGGTCACATCTGTTCAAGGAGGCCTTTCAGCTACCGTTTTTACATTATGGCAAGAGAAAGAATGACATTTTTAATAAACTCAGATATTGTGTAAAAGAAATATATTCTGTAAGCATATAAAATACACAGAGTTATATATACATGGATTTGATATGTTAGGTTTTTTTTTCCTTCATTTTCTGAAGCTGTTGGATTAGGATAACTTTAAAAAAATATATGAAGTAAGTCTTTAAGAGTTCGGTGGTTTGGCAATGCTAAGTTCTGAAAATTTAGGCTGATGAGAATCCAGCTGTGGTCAGCCCTCACCAAAATTGCTTTTCCCTGAACTACACATTTAAAATGCCAGCTGGCCAGCAGCCAACCTATATGCAATGCACTGTGTATCGACACTCTGTAGCTGATATGGAGCTCAACCTGATTTTCAAGGCAAACCTGGGAAACTTTCCAAATTATATCCTAACCACCACTGAAAAGATCAGTCTACAAAAGTCGAAATAGCCCCACAGCATAACATAACTTTACTTGATTGTGTAAATACTTAGAGATGTTTCATATTATGCCCAGAGACAAATTTCCTTCATTTAAACCCCATGTAGGTCTCTGAGTTAAGAATCGCACTGTTTCGTCAGATTATGCTTGGCTTGAGAGTGAAGTACTTGTGCAGAAATATTTGTATGAGTGTCTGACAAGTTGTACCATGGCACACACACACCTCACGAGGTGGGTACCATGCTTCTTTGCCATGGCTTGTATAGGTTCAAGATAAACGTGACCACAACAGTTCAGCATCTGCTGCTCTCGCACTGATGTGACACACTTCAGTGGAAATGGTCTCAGTTACCTTCAGGGTAGACAGATCATGCTGAGAAAAAAATATCTGAAGAAGAATTAGTTCCAACAAGTAGTACTAGATATGCTGTTTATTCTAAGTTTGTTTTATCAGAAGTGTTTGCAAATAGCACTCTCTTACACCAGTTCCCTCTGCGTAAGATGGAACATTAAAGATTTTCTCTGGGTTCTATATTATTGGTAATTCCTAAAGGTTTAACACGTTTGCATGTATTTTTCTTTGCCTGGAACGATAGTTGTTTTTTCTCAGAATAATGAAGCTGTTTCACAATCGCTGGCAGACATGAGGCCAATAAGATAACATTTCCCACATACTTCACATTCCAGCATCTTGCATGGAAGCTTTTAGATATGGTTTCTTAAATGCAGTTGGAGGTTTGAACTAAAATGTCCCTGAATATATCTCCACATCTCAGGCAGTGGATCTCATTCCACTTCTTGGAATACACGGTAATAATGACTGACATGTTGGCAGAGTGTGACTATATAAATCCATTAACAAAAGACAATACCAGTTCAATAGAAGGCAAGAAACCCTTGTACACAGTTGTGGTAGTAAAACAAAACATAAAAGCTAAAACTCTTTATTTTCCGTTAAGAAAGTAAGCATTTCTTTTTTCACTTGCTTCTGCTTACCCTAATATGAACCTTCCCAAGGAACAGGAGGAGAAGTTCGTATTCAGGCAATCTCTCCCTTCATGTTTTCATGCTGTCATTTGCCCATTAATCTGGCTTTTTTTTTTTTTTTTTAATAAGAAGAACTTTTCTGGCTTCAAAGGGCCTTACTATGTGCAAATGAACAAGCGAGGCTGGTGGTTTCTTTGTTTTTGTTTTTATTAGTGCAATAGGATAGCACTAAGTGAGTTAAAAGGTATGTTCTACTAAGAATATGGTTTTGCATCTCCCAAAGCCTGTACACTGTCAAAGGGATCCAGGGAAACAATTTTATTTCTTCTAGAATGCATAACAGCAAGATTTTCTTTGCTCAATTTTGCACAGATAATGACTACTTGCAGCCATTCCTTCCGTGGGGGAGGGGAAGGGAGATTTTTTTTAGCATGGGGATTTGATTTGGAAAGATAGTTAGCCTTTTGCTGTATTTTTTCTTTTCCTGTTTTTTAATGGTGATATGTGGTGATCTTTTAGAGAGCAGAGTTAAAAATCATGCTTTGCTGTGGTCAGCCATAAGTCCTGAGGAAGTTCATTCCATGGACTGGGCTCTATTCCTGAGAGAGCTGTCCCCTGCGTAGAGGGAGGTGTAACCCTCTGGTCCAAAATTCCTTTCTGCTTAAGCAGTAATGTTAGCTGCACTTCTTACCCCCAGAGTCTTAGCTGACTGTTTGGATATGCTGGACTTGAGCCACTAAAAGCCTTGAAAGTTTTACCATTGCCTTGATGTCTGTGGGAAGCTGATGTCAAGAGCTAAGGCAAGCTTGATGCAACCCTGCTAGCCTGTGCTGCTGAAGGAAAAAAACTGTACTAATGGCAGTCTTTGCAATGTATTATTAGTGGATGTGGTTTTAATAAGTAGGGAAATTCCAGCAAAACACAATAAAACAGTTTTACTAAGCTACTAAGAAAATAGGTTCATTCATTTTTTTTTCTTGAGGCTCAAAAAGTGATGGATTCTGTAATGTTTTTGAGTAACAAAATAGGACAGGGATGTTGCCAAGTACTTCTTTGCAGGAATGAACCGATGGTGTGGCAGGTTAGGCTAAGCTGGGTCTTGAATAAGTGGTTGCCTACAAGTTGCAGGCAGGTAATTCAGGGGACACAACTTTTCTGAGGGTTGTATGGGGAGGAGGAAGGCTCTTTTTGCAACGGTGACACTATAGAAATAGACACCTGGGTTTCCTGGACATCTCCTTCCTCTAAAACACAGTTGACTGAGATTTCCAGAAGAAACCCGTAGCCCAGTGGGCAAATGTCAGATTGCTTGCTACTGTATAGCCAAGAATAAGAGGGGTGGTGTCAAAATGGATGTAAACCAGAATGAAGCTGCTTCTATAACCTGATAAGGATGCTGCTGCCCGCTAAAAGCAGAAGCCCTTTGATTAGGTTACCCTTGATTAGTTTCAAGCCCAAATGCTTCTGAGCATGAGTAGGAGCCCAAGCTGTGGCAGCTCCTTGGCTCGAAGTTGAGACAGTGGTTGAATTTTAGGTCTCTGGGACTTGGGTTACTTCACATAGGTTAAGTAACTTTAAAAAGAAACAGTGAAGTGATTTCAATTTCCCACTACCAAAAAATGGGAATTCCTTCTGTCAGCGTCATGATCCTCCAAATTCCTTTGCCCCAAGTCTGACTCTGTCCAGACATTCCTGAGAGCGAAGGCAGCTTACCAGCTTCCTCTCTCCATAAACCATAATCCACACTGAATAATATTCTCCTGGGCTAATGACCTGGATTGGCTTGTAGAAGTGGGCCCCAAAGCTGGTACAAAGGATAAAATGGTAACATGTAGCTGAGAGTATGGAGGAGAAGGAGAAAAGAGAGAATTTTGGGGAAAGGTAGATTTACCTGTTTCAAGGCCTTTAGATATGCTGTGCAGCTAAGGAAGCCACAACCTAAGACACAGTCTTTTATTTGATAAACATTTTAAGCAGGCATGAATCAGCACTGCAGTCACAGGAAGAAGCCATGTCTTTCCCCTGCTTCCTAGTCCGGCCTCTCCAATTCTGCTTCTCTTGTGCTGGTAGTTTACATGTGCATTCAAAAGACTGCAGAAAGCTGCTCAGCTGCAAACTGGTGAGATGGCAGAAGGTTATGTTCCAGCTGGTTATCAGAGATAGATAGTAACTAAGGAACAGTAATCATATACACAAAAGATATAGTCCTAGTAGGGGAATAATCAGCTACAGAAGCAGTGCCTTAGCACACTGCCTGAAGAGTGAATGGTGAACACCGCATATTAAGCAGGAAACAAGATTTTGACAGTGTGAAGCCAATTCATCTTGATACAGCTTTGTCCACTGAATGCCAGACCAAGGAAGAATTAAGGATGCTCTGTGCATATTGGGTGGCTGTGGTGTTCCCTCCAAATGGAAAAAAAGGTGAGGAGGAAGACTTGCTTGCTTTAATATGCTTGCTGCATTTGTTTCCTTTGGGCCGCTTCCAAATGGAGAGCAATATGGCAACTGTGTTTTGACTTTTCCCGCATCTTCCTTTCAGGAGGTTGTGTGTAATGCGTTTTTCCCCACTTATGTCTCCTGGAGGCATAAAGTCTCTGTCCTCCATTCTTTACTGCTGATAACAGCATACAAAACACCCTTCAGCTCTTTCCCATTTTTTTTCAGTTTGTATATAATTTGCTTTCTTTTTTTCCCCATTCACTTAGCATAAGTGTGTGGGCTCTAGGGCCTCTGGGAACAGAGACTTGCTGTGCTGGTGCAACAGGTATAGCCCAGCAGGCTCACTCCAACAGAGACACGTTTCCTCTAAGGTTGCTGGCACCATGGGGAGCTCTGGCAACCCATTCCCACTACATGTTCCAGCTCTTGCTGCCAGTTTGCAGCTGTCCTGCCCACAGAAACTGTTCTCCTTAGCTGCTGGGCACTGGAGTGGATGCAATCTGGCCTTGGGCATGTTTTGGGCTGGGCAATTTCTTGGCTACTTACTGTCTGATGTACTGCATGAGGGCAACTGGTATTTAACCCTCATGTGAATCTTGAATTTAACCCCCTGCAAGTTCCAAGAACTCCCTTTTACTGGGCAGATGTCATTTATTTACTGGGGTTTTGTCTTTCAGGTTGGGATGGTCTCTAAAACAGGGAATCTCCATTTGGGTTCTCAAGTGAATGCTACAGTGAATGCTCATGTGAATGTAGTTTCACAAAGCAATCACGAAGCGCGCACAGCTGCTGATCTTAGTAGTATTTGACCACCTGGCACCAAAATCATGCTGAAAAAGCCTGTAAGCTTTCGGGGCTTGTAATTTTGAGCTGAGCCTCTACCTCTGAACCATCTTGTAACCTAAACACTGTTCTTTTGCCAAAAGCTATGCTCCGGATCTAAGCCTAAATCCGAACACGTTTTACCTCAGCTTCCTGTAAGCCATATTAGAGGAAAATGGCTTTCATTTCTGTGTGGTATAAAACCTTAATAATTCATTAAAATGTGTACACAAACATTTAGAATTGTTTTATATTATTTTGTCTTATATTGTTTGCTTAACTGCTCTTGAAAGTTCACATTACCAAATGAATAACAACATTTGGATTATATCTCCTTGTTTCTGTTTGCAGATCATCTGCAAAGAGCCTGTAATTTTCTCTTATTTGTTGTTCAAAAGCTACACGCCAATTTCACCCAAAAGAATTCATGTTTGTAAACACCAAGTGGCAACCATTCAGTCAAATTTGGAGCTGATTTGACTGGATATAGAAGTCACAGTATGGCTTTCTTCCTCTCATTGGATAGGCATAACATATGGAATCAGGTTTCTTGTGTGCATACTATCAATTCCAAATGTGCAATGTGCCTTCCATGAATATTAAGCTGTATTTTTTTGAAATTTGGTCTTCTGACAGACATTTCTGCCAGTCACCTCATTTACTAGAATTTTGAGATGCTGAACATACTGCTGCAGAACAAGTCACCAACACTGGTGTGAGTTTTTATTTTGAGTTATTTACCCAGATACAGTTCTTAGGGATCAGAAAATCACTATCTATCTGGAAAGTTGCTCCATTACCTCATGTAGAAGTGCTGAGAATTCACTGAAGCTTGACTTCTGTATAATTGAAATTATCTTTCCACAAAGGAGCCTGCACAGTTCATTAAAAGGAGACTGACGCTAGGTTCTTTCAAATATTTTGGCCTTTTTGTCTTCAGGTGGTCTTTAATGAAAGAGTAATAGGAATGGAGAAGAAGCAATGTTTTCCTCAAAAGTATATGCTGTAAATAAGTAAATTTTTTTCCTGCCTGCATAGGGAAAGGATCTTTGGTGATGATGTCACATCACTGAAGATGTCACTGAAGATGATGTCACAAAACTGAAGATTCTGGAACATTCAAAGTAGCCTTTTCCCTTAAATATTAAATATTTTTAATTCATCAAATGTAGTTTCTGGATTTGCTATACTTACTTTTTATGGTGTCAGATATGGTAACCAGTCAAGTAAAGCATGACTGCTAAGGGAGCAATGCCCCATTTGTTCTTTTGCAATACAGCCCAGAAAAATAATTAGAAGAGAGGGAAAAAGTAATCCAATATATCCAACCTACTGGTGTAAGCAGGGTAATAAGAAGGCCAACATGCCAGAGTTCCTCCGCCTTTCGATCCGCCAGTTACTACAACATGGTCTGGCTCTTTGCAGCTTATTATCAGGGTAAGCACTATTTACAGCTCATCTAGAAGTTCACATAGGAAGACAGAGCAGAGCCAATTGGTCCACTTGTTTGATCAAGGAAGCCAAAATGGATGAGATGGGCATTTCTAGGACTCTGGCAAATAATGGCTGTGAGTTACAAATATTGTGGAAATTGCAAGTGGAAAGATGTAACACTCATCCTTTAAGATGGTGTCAAGGAACAACTTACAAAATTGTCATAGAACAAGACAGCGGAAACCACTCTGCTCTCCACCCAAAGGCAGGAACAGATAGTCCAAAGCAAAGACATCTCCAAGGATGGTGACTGTTTAATGATGATTCATGTGTCTGTGAAAAGGAGGGAGAGAAAGCCAAGAAGTAGACATGCCAGACAGAAAAGGCAGCAACATTGTGCATATAAAATATGGTCTGGGAACATTAGCTAGAGAAAGATGCAGAGAGCTTTTGGAAAAAAGCACTTACTGCAAAGGACTTTGGAACAGTGAGGAAACAAATGGTCTCTTTCTCTTCTGCTCACTTCAAGGAAGCTGAGCTTTATGCATTTCTTGTAAGTAAATAGAATTCTATCACAGATGTGGGATCCTTAAATTCTCCTCCTAATTCAATCAAACCTGCAGAGCCCATATTTTAATCATCCTTGCAGGCCTAGAGGTTAGCAGCATTATTACCTTCCAAGGTAATAACCTTGATCCAGCTATTCTTTTCCATATAAGACGACAATTTAAAACAAGAAAAATGCAGGTTTATTTCTGAGTAGTATTAGAAAACAATAGTTTGGTGTCTGCCTATGAGCAGTCACTGCTGAGAGTGCATTATAAAGATGGAGGGCAGTTATCCACTCACCATGTATGTGGTTGATATGTGTGCCATGCAAATGTTCCCCTCTGGCTGTGCTCTGGGTGGTACAAACTTTCTGAACTTGGCTGGTTCTCTTCTACACCCTGGGCATGGCGTATAAAAGATCCTTTTACTAGGAGTGAGAATCAGGTCAAAGACAGTGTGAAACAGCTTTCTCATGTCTGTCATCTCTCCTTGATTCATGGGGCCCCCACCAGCCCTGGCTTCCCTGGCCTGTTACCCTGCACCTACAGTGCCCATTTCTGAGCAGCAGATTTAGGGGCAGTGACATGTTTATGCTTAGCTGGCTTCTGATTCAGAGTGAGGTAGAGATCCCTTAATGTGCCCAACCTTTCACACCTTTGTTCAAGGCGATATTGACATTTCCATCTGTAAGTGCTTGCTTGAATCTATCATAATTAATACAGTCGTATTTTAAAAAGCTAGACCTTTAAAGCTGAGTGAATTCAACAGAAATACTCAGAAAAATGAAGTGAGGATTGAAGTGAGTGAACTTCAGTGAAGTCAGGATGGAATTATATTGTTGGGCCACCAACAATTGTTGGGCTTACTTATAGCTAGGACACTATGCTCAATTCTGGGACAGAAAGGGCATTGCAGAATTGTTAAAAGGAGCTAAAAAATGGAGGCAGCACGTAAGGATGATTAGGTCTGGCAGAAATTGTCATTAAGAGATACTGGAAAAGCCGAAGTTGTTTTATCACACAGAAAAATGAGCAAGAGCAAAATGATGAAATTACAGAAAGTAATGAAAAGGTTAGATATGTTATTCCCATTTTCATGGATGGGATGGTAAGACCTGAATGATCATTTGGCACTTGGAGCTTATTATTATCATTATCAATTCCAAGCAGCTTGTGTAGCAGCTTTTCTGATACTGGATCTCAAAATGCTTCATAGAAAATGTATTTATTGAAGTTAATAAACACAGACTATGTGTCATGAACATTACAAAGCGTACGAATAAGTGCCTCCAAAATACCTAGAGAAAGAAATAATTTTTTCTTCTACTATAAATACTCTCAATACAGAAAGAAGGAGTAACATTTGTAGAGCAATTAATAATATTCAGATTTCCAGCCTGAGACACAATGAATTGCTAAAGCTTTAGAAAGTGCAAAGCACTTACTTTCTAAAAATAATGCGCCTTTAATTTGACATGTGAAAACAGTGGTCACATTACCAGAAGGAAAAAAAAAAAAAAAAAAAGACTAGAGCTTTCTATTGAAAGAAACTCATATAACTTCTAGAAGGACTCTGTTCTTAAGAGAGGGCAAACATATGGATAACATAAGAAGAAGTCTGCACTTGATACTTGAAACCAGCTTCAAAATAGTTGAAAATGTTTATTTAACTCAGAAAATAAATCTTTGCCTGCATCTGTAATTTCTAGTCTCTATAGGCAACAGAAATATTCAAAATAACACAGAAAAGAAATGACATCATAGAATTTCTGATATAAACAAGAGCCATGGACATTTCTCAAAAAATATGCACTCTTCTGAAATGTAATGTGTGATTCATCAGTCACTGCATGCTAATCTAAATGGTACCTCTGCACACTGTAGCTATAATCCTCACCAAAAGTTAAAAAGCTGTCTGGTGGTCAGTTGAATTTGCAGCACAGTTCAGTGACAGATTTATTTTATGAAGTTTTATGATGAAGCTTTAAGTTTTCAGGTCTTGCTGTTGGAACTGTTTTTTAAAGCAGAATTTGGGGGTTGTTTGCATCATTTTAAATTAAATGAGAAAGGAAATAGAAGAGTGGTTAATGTCTTCATTCTAGAAGAGAAACTAAAATGCTGTATGACTATTAATTTTCCACCATCAGAATTTTAAATATATAGTTAAATTCGGTGCTGGTTTAGTTCTTCTTGTTTTCTTAAGAATGGACACCAGTTCTTATATACTCAACTAAAATTAGCAAGTGAAGAAATCTGTAAGTGCGTAGCCATCACATTCCCCTTTGCAATGTGCAGCATTGCATCAAGTTGTGTTTTGCAAACTCACCTGTGTGCTTTGTAATGATCTGCCAGTTGTGCTGGCTTGTCTGCCCAGCTGAAGTGGATCACCAGGAGCACCACTTGGTCACCATTGCTGCTTGTCTTTGTGTTGGTAGACCTGGCAAGCACACATCTTGTCACGAGGTACTGCCAATGCAGGCACAGTTTTCTCTGTAGGAGCACATGTTCATCAAGGAGTGGGCCACATAGACTACCAGGATGACAAGAGCTGTACGGAGCTGTCAGCATATGGCAATATTTTATATGGCACATTTTATCTGCTTTTGGAAAGAGATAAGTATCCACTTTACCTCTTGCCACACCTCAAATGTGACTATCTGTGGTCATTTGAGTCCTGGTCTGAAACAAAAAAAGCATCTTCCATGTTGGATTTGTACTGATTAGCTTACTGACTTTCATGTGAGTATTGATATTAATCCATTTGGTCTGTTTGGTTAGCGGTATTTACCTGAATCTCCCCCTTTAACAACTCGTAATAAAAAAGATTTCTGGTTACATTATAGAATGGAAGATTTCAGTGGACTTTCTTTACTGTTTTTATTTTGTATGTCTTTGCACAGAACAATATAGGTTATAATCTGATATGATCTTATTTACAGTGGTATTAATCAAGGATGTGTCTATTGAAGTCAATGGCATTATAAAAGGATTAGGCTGGGGAAGGTGAGATAAGAACCAGGCTATGGCAGCCCTGTGTTATTCAGAGCTGTTTTTCTGCCACGAATGAGTATTTAAAGAGCTACAGGAGCAGGAGTGATTCCAGGCTTTTAGAAATTCCTGTGAATGCAGTGCAATAAATACACAGGAAATGTGTCTGTAGAAGTACGAAGACAAAAGGTTTACATTCCATTTTTGTGGCCATTACCAGGATACCAAGTGGGATAAAAATGACTGTCTTGGGCCTGATTCTGAACTCCCTGGTTATCAACTGAAAGAGCTGCCTGGCTGCGAACCTGCTGTGAGATTAGAATGAGGCTGTTTGTGCACTGATTTCCTAAAATATGTGATTAGTCATAATCATGCTTCCAAACACTACAACCATTTTACTAAGTACTATTTTTAACCTGAAGTTGGTTCTCATCCCACCTAAAATTTAGGGAATTTTCAGATAATTGTCTGCAGATCAGAGGGAGAATAATATCTTACTGCAATTCATTGCCATGTACAGAAAGAGGGACCACAGGAGGTGATTCCAAAGTCTTAATACCTAGCCCACAAGCCCTTTATCTCAATAAAGGCTATTAAAGCACACATTTTTCTGAATTAATATGTTGTGAGAATTAAATAGTCTTTCACCTGTGCACAACATTGACTTGTGCGAACTTTTTGAACCTGACATTTTGCAGAATTGTTTTTAAGTCATCAATAAGCCCAATGGAAAACAACTGAGAGGCCAGTTCTGCCTAAATGCTGAAGACCTTCTACCCTGTGTTCACAGGCAGTATTGAGGACAGGCCATGTCATGCTGCTGTACAGTGTTGTGCACAAGTAGATGAACCAAATAAGGACTTTTAAAAGATTCGTTTCATTATTTAACCAGAGATCCAAATGTTTTCTATATGCCAAATTAAATGATACCAGGAAGATTCATATGGGTACTAAATGTTAACCGTCTTGTATGCAAGGCCAAAGCTGGTGCCCGAAGAAATACAGTAACTCATACCTATGTATAGTATTCATTCAGCTGTACAAGGCTCATTTATAAAGCAGTGCCTTGGCTATACTGTTTGCTGTAGTGCCATTGCAATACTGGTATGCCATTGGTATACTGAATATATTTTATTATTGATGAGAAGGGTAGGATGGATGAAAAAGAACACAAGGGCAAAACACCTGCTGGGGACTAAGCATCTATAGAGGAGCCCAGACATCAACACCCAATTACAGCCATTAATAACATTTCTAAGTGTACCGTTCTGCCAACATCAACAGTGGGTTTTGTCTGGGCAGAAATATATAGGTTTCAGCACTCAAGATGACAGCTACTCAGAGAGAAACTTTTCTGATAATCTGACAATCTTCTCAGGTCCAAACTGGAAGGACCACAGTTCTTAATGCTAATCTAGGCTCTCCCCTTTCCACATCTATGCAAACTGGGCTTGCTCTTCTTCAGCACATTTTTATTCCAACCTGTGTGATGGCGTTGTCCTTCTTTTCAGATGAAATCACATGAATGTCCATTACCTGAGAAATTCAAGCTAGCACAGGAGAGTGCAAAAGGGAAAGGGGTAGGAGGTTCATGCCTTATGTCTTGCCAGCTGAATGCACTGATGTTCCAAAAATGTCTCAAGAATGAAAGGGATGCTTCAGCAGGCTTCCACCTCGGAGCACATGGATATCATTCTTCCACTACCATGAAATAATTCTCCCTTTCCACAGTCTGTTGTGAGGAAAACCAGGTTGACTCTGCATTTAATTGATACACTTTGTGTTTGCTGTTTTTTTTTTTTTTTCTCTGCTAATATTCTTTAGCTTTAGTCAATTTCTAATTGATTTCTGGTATGGAAAAACTTACATGTGCAAATGTAAATTTGAGGGATTTTAAATTCAAACTATCACTTGATGAGCACAATCACATATAAATAATACACGCAATATTAGTATGCCTTTTTCCAAGTGACTTCATTTGTCATGAATGTCCCCAAGAAGGAGAGGAGGTATACATTTTAAAGCATGAGGAAATACTAGACAGTTGGAGGGAGTGCATGTTGATCAGACTGCAGCACTGTGACATGGTTCCTAATGAGCAGAAATCAACATCTATTACTTCAGCTTGCCAGATCAATCCCCCACGCTCTTACTTGCTCTCTAATCAGTCCTTCAAAAGCCTTTTTAAGCTCTAGGATGCTGGAGACTCATAGCCTCCACATGACCACAAAAACGTATATGCAAGCACATGCACAGAAAGAGCAGTGAAATGATAACTGTTCCACTCTATCATTTAATGCTTGTAATTTAGAAGAGATCGTGTTGGTTTTGCTTTGACAGAATAGCAGAGAATTTTTTAAAAATATATTTTCCTAGTTCGGAAGGTTAAGAACAATCCCATGCCTGCTATGAAATATAAAAGAGAAAAAGAGAAAAAAATGAAAGGAAAACCAAAAAAGACAAACTCTGTCCACGTCTTGATTTCACAGGGAGGGTTCCAGTAGTCTTATTCCTCCCTCATTCCCTTCCTCCCTTCTTCCCTCTCCCCCACCTCTTTGTGTGCTAAAGTTACAATCCAAGGGCTTGGAGAGATTTCAAAGGAGTGTCACTAATGAAGACCACATGTGCGCTGTTTCTCTTATTTAGTTCAGAACAAAGCTGAACTGTAAGAGCTTTCTCTGTAAAGGGGAAAAAACAGGTCTCCCTCCATTCCCGATTACCCTCCTACAGCTTATGAATGAGGCTTACTCAGGTAACTACTGCTTGGTATCAGAAAAATTTGAGGAGGAAATAAATCATTCTTCCAATAGACCGCTGTAAAGCAGAGTGCATGCATTTCCTTAGCCAGAATATCTGTGGCAACACCGAAACACCCACACATTTAACCATACCGCATCCTGTGGCCTTCACTCATGCACAGCAGCAGCACATTTGCTGCAGGATCTTTGTTTGTTTGTTTTTGGGACGCCTCCTCCACATTGTTCCTGAAGCCAAATTAAGTCATACAAGGAGCGTTAAATCTTGCCCAAGGAGCAGGGCCACCATAGGCCCTGGTTACTGAGCACTGCAGAAGCTAGGAGGGTTCTGCAATCCAAACTAAACCTCTTCATTTCCAATCTCTGTTTGGAATTAACTATAAGGAAAGACTTTTGCCGGGTTATGGACGGTGGTGGCTCTTCATAGAGCTGATTTTCTCAGGCAAAAAGAAAAAAAAAAAAAAAAAAAAAAAAGGAAGCTGCTATCTGAATTTGCACTTTCCGGTCTATTTGGAGTTTGGTCTTCCATGGTGGTCTGGTATTGCACAGAGGCAACTATCCTGAGTTGCCGTGGCTCAGACATAGCCTCCAATGAAGTGTCCTGGCCTTTCCCACCTGTCTGCTATCCCCACTAGGGATCCACTTGGCAACCTAACTATACCGGGTATATTGATGTCCTTGATGCTTGCTTTTAGGGAGTAGAGGTCTGGCATAACTGACCTTGATGGGTCGTGAAGGACATGACAGCTTTGGTTGGAGCACGTGAAAGGTAGGAATCACTGAGGCCAAAGGCCCCCTAGCCAAGCCATGTTGGCGACCCCTTTGGATTAAACTCACTGCTCTCTCAGGAAGACGAGCACTGCCAGGAAAGGCTCATTCACTCCAAAATAAATAAATAATGATGAATATCAAAGCCAGCACACAGTTATGGATGCTGCTGCGACTGCGCCTGTTTTCTGACAGGAAGCTCTTCCTGTAGAGCTGTCTTTCAGAGCCATTTTTGGTTTCCAATAGCAGAGGGGGTTTGTTTCTATAACAAAAAGATGTATATGAAACTGCTGGTATTAAAACAAGATGGGAAGAGGGAAATGAAATCTATGGGAAGGTAGCTGTGGAGGAAGAGAAATAACCGGTGTGGGTTAGTTCTTGATAAGAAATGGTGGAAGCATCTGAAAGGTTATAGGACTTTTTATAAAGTGGATTTTAAGTAAAGGATTAAACCATAGTGTGTATATATATATATATATATGTATATATGGAAGAAAATAGTCTGAGGAAGATTGTTTGTTCATAAGCGATCTGGGGTTAAAAAAGCACTCCAAGGTTTTATGAAAGCAGCTTTTAAAAAAATAAACATTATCCTGCAGTATTTACAAGCTAAGCACTTCAACTTTATCTCCGTGCATGAGAACCTGAGAGGAAAATTGATTGAAATCCCATGATAAGCAATTTTGTTTAGTTGTCTAACCTCATGGCAGTGGAGGAAAGGAAATACAATTAATAATAATGAAAAATTAAATTCTAAATATCCAGTGCATTTCATTACTTCAAGTGCAGTTTGGTAATCATGTTGGAGCACCTAGAATTCTTTTGCCCTGCGAGTTTTTCTAAAAGGTTTTGTTTGGACTTCGTTTTTTTTTTTCAATAATAAGCAAAATGCATGAGGTTTCTTTTTCCAAAACATGGTCACACCTTATCCAGTTCTGTTCAACTTGTTCATCAATGACTTGGATGAGGGCACAGAGCGCACCCTCAGCAAGTTTGCAGATGACACCAAACTGGGTGGAGTGGCCAACACTCCCGAGGGCTGTGCTGCCATTCAGAGAGACCTAGACAGGATGGAGATTTGGGCAGAGAGGAACCTCCTGAGGTTCAACAAGGACAAGTGCAGGGTCCTGCACCTGGGGAGGAATAACCCCAGGCACCAGTACAGATTAGGGGTTGACCTGCTGGAAAGCAGCTCCATGGAGAAGGATTTGGGAGTCCTGGTTGACAACAAGTTAACCATGAGGCAGCAATGTGCCCTCGTGGCCAAGAAGGTCAATGGGATCCTGGCCTGCATGAGGAGGAGTGTTGCCAGCAGGTGGAGGGAGGGGATCCTGCCCCTCTGCTCAGCTCTGGTGAGGCCACACCTGGAGTATTGGGTGCAGTTCTGGGCTCCCCAGTACAAGAGGGACACGAATCTTTTAGAGAGAGCCCAGTGTAGAGCCACGAAGATGATTAAGGGACTGAAGCATCTATCGTATGATGAAAGACTATGCAAACTGGGCCTGTTCAGCCTGGAGAAGATTGAAAGGGGATCTTATTAACATGTATGAATACCTGAGGGAAGAATGTAAGGAGGATGAGGCCAAACCCTTCTTGGTGGCCAGTGAAAAAACAAGGGGGAATGGGTACAAATAGAAATATAGGAAGATTCATCTCCATGTGAGGAAGAACTTCTGTAATGTGACGGTGACAGAGCCCTAGAACAGGCTGCCCAGAGAGGTTGTGGAGTCTCCTTCACTGGATATCTTCAAAACCTGCCTGGATGTGACCCTGTGCCATGTGCTCTAGGTGTCCCTGCTAGAGGAGCAGAGTTGGACTAGATGATCAATCATTCTGTGATTCTGTGACACTTATCTACATAGACCAGGAATTGCCGTAGTCTTTGAGCAGTTCTTTGAAGTGTCTTCATGTTTTTTGACTGCTCACCAAGTAAGTCATTCTACACATTTCTATTACTTCTCAATTCTTCTTTTCCCCATCAGTGTTTCTTTTTGTTGTTGTTGTTGTTTGTTTGTTTGTTTTGTTTTAGTTTGGTTTGGTTTGGTTTGTCAGCCTTCCAAACACATCGTGAAGTCTTCAGATTTAAACCAGCTGTGATTTCATTCAGTGATGATAAAATTAGATTGAGTAAAACAGGGTCTACTCATGGACAGGAAAACAATGTGGAGGTTCTCCGGAGTTCTTCCTACAGCACCTAAAAGAGGTGGTAACCTTCACGGCCACTTCACGGAGAGATAGAAGTGCTGCCTCACAGCCAGCCTTTAGGGATGGACACCAGTCTCCTTGCTGATTTTGCTTATCCGCTCTTTGAACATAGCTGGGGTGTTTTGGATGTACCTATAATGTATTTCTGATCTGTTCAGCATCCAGAAAAAGGAGCATGTAATCTGGGAGTGAAAACTCAGCTCTGAGCCATTCCAGGTTGCATAGCAAATCCCAAAGTTTGTTGCCCTGTTTTCTTCTGAGTGCAAAGGGATCTGATCTCTCACTGTATTTGATGGTTTCATTTTTTAGCGGTGACTGACTTGGAGAAGTTTGTATTTATAGAAAGCAGAGAGTAAATAAGACATTTAAGATGAGGGGAAAAAAATGTCATTTTATCCTGTTCCAGATCTTATCTTTGAATACTTTCATTGCATAACAGATGTGGCCCTCCCTGATAAATTCCCTCAGGTTTTCAAGGCTGCCCAAACTCACCTGGTTTCTACACCTAGCTGAGGCTCTGGAAATGTCAATTCTGTTATGACAACCCTGAGTACTGCTGCATTTGCTGCCAAATGATGCAGATACCATTCCCAAAAGCATAACCCAACATGGGTTACTGTCTGTGCGACACCTCCTCCAGGCCATTTTATATAGTGGAATGAACAAGACACTGACTGACTTGACAGTTTGCTGGATCGTTGTCAAAATTAACTTTCTCTCCAATGAATGTTGTAGACAAATCAGCGGTGATGGATTGGAGGTTGGCATTCTCTATCCTGCCACGTATGTCACTGGCATTTCTCTGCACAGGCACAGATGCCACTGCCATGCATCTATGTAAATGCGTTTCCAAAATCCACAGTAGATTTAAACATAGATACACGTGGTGGTAGGCAGGTTTATTTCAAAGCATCTATCTTTTTCATGAAGGGGGAAATCTAGTTGCATAAAACACAGACACAGAGCAGTGTCTTTTCATCTTTCTCCTGCAATAGTCTTGTGCAAGAGCTGTGAAGTGAGAAAGCATTTTACATCATTAGAGGAAAAATCCTCATGGCAGTATCACTTGTGGAAGCAGCCTGGTTGATTCATTCAGCAGCAAGGTTTCATTTAAGTGAAGATTAGCTAGAGCTCCAGGATCTGTTTTATAGCATCAGAACCCATTCTTCAGTAAATTCTTCTCCCTATCTCTTGCTTCATAAACTGTCAATAGCAGTCCTCTATCTCTTTAAAACCATGGTATGACTCAGTCTGTCTGCAGACAGAAAGCTATTTTGACTTACAGGTTCAATTCCTGTTGACTCAAAAGAGAGGAAGAAAATGCAGAGAGTGAGAATGAAAACATTTCTTATTCCAGAAGTCACCAGCAGGAAAATGTCATTAGAGAAAGGGTGGCATTTGTTCACAAACTTTTAAAAATATTTTTCCCTGACTAAGATTTAGCTCTGCATTTATTTCCTAGCACAAACTGCCATGAAGACAAATGAAACTGGATGTACTCTGTTTCAGCAGCTCTATGAAGCAGATTTCCTTTTGGCATGGATCTCAGAAAGGAGCCAGAGCTCAACGTGTACATCTTCCCATCCTCACCAAGGCACCTGCAGGATCACTGAACTCCAAACAAGCATAACTCTCATTTCCTTACTGATTTGTCAAAAAGGGGAATACATTTTTGCTTGTCTTTTTTTTTTTTCTTTTTTCCCCCAGTAGACTGTGATTTTCATGGTTTAATGTTATGGGCTTCAGAATGTCCAGCATCTCAGATAAATGCAAATATGTTAGAAAGCGGGAAGGGAGAAAGTGTTGCTTGGACACAATATAAAAAAAAAAGAAAATTACTGGTCACTGCTGTGGCTCAGACCAGGGCTGAGGTCTATGAAATAGGAACCTCTCACCAAAAGACGATGGATAGGATACGAAGCAAGACTGCCTCTCCTCCCGTCACCGCCTCTGCGAAAGGCCGTAAGAGCACATGGCTGAGAGGAGCTATCTGGGTCTTTCCTGTGCAGCCATCATTCCCGTCTTGTGTAGGTGGCCTCTCATGGAGCACAGAAGAAGGAAAATAGCTAGAGCTGCATTTTTTCGTCCTGGAGGCAGTTCTCGCTGAGGGCCTGGCTGCCTAGGCCTGTCTCTGTCCCCTCTGCTGCGTGGATGCACTTGCCTGAGTCTTCCCTGTGCGGATTTCAGTCTCATGTGTGCATGTACCAGAAACACCTCCAAGGGTGACTGCTGCTGCCTATCTCCTGAGCAGAAAAACTCCTCTCCAGGGAAAAGGCTATTTCACTGTGCTGCCTTCCGCTGGCCTTTGGGCACAGATTATTGGATATACCAAGCACCATCCCCCATTCTGGTGCGCTCATGTCCCTTCTGCCCTCCGGCATGGATTTCTTAAGGGACTTCAGCTCTTCATGCTGCATCTCCAGAAAAACAAGCTAAATGAAGGGTTTTGATCAAACAGTCCATTTTCCCAGCCACAGATTGCATCCCATGATACAAACCTGTGTTTTTTGCACCAGAAAAAAAAAAAGAAAGAAAAAAAAAGAAAAAGCATTTTGAGGTGTTTGCCTTAAAAAGAAACTGTGCTGTGTATTTTTCATCCCAGTTGTACTTGCAATCCCTTCACCCCTGTTGTATTTGCAATACTTAATTATGCATGGGCAGGGAGGCAACCACCGCACCAGCTCCCTGCGAGAAGAGAGCAGCTGCTGGAGGAGCTGCCCGATGCAGCCCGGCCCTATGGCCAGGGTCAGGGAGGGACCGTCCCCAGGCCTTTCCCCCTGCGCAGAGGCTGCCGGTGCCAGGCGTGGGGAGGAGAGGAGGTCTGGCTGTGAGCACAGCAGCAGCGGAGCAGCCTTGCACGGTTTAGGTGAGCCCTGGAGAAAGCAGCTGCGTCTTACATGGTCGTTCAAGGCTTGCTCTGAGCGAGCGCTAGGTTTCCTAAAAGAACAGGGGCTGTTGTGGGGGTTTCTTTAGCAGCTGCTTGTGTAAAAATCAGCCATTGTCCTCCCTTAATCGGAATTCAGATCAAGCCAACTATTAATGTTTCTGTTACCTTCATTAGCATGTCTTGTTTTTAATTCTTTTGTAGCAGGGTGAGGTATAAAATGAACATAGGGTCATAACATAACCCTGAATCAGAGGTGAAGATCATAGCATGTTTTTATTGAGCAGATCAAGCATTGCTACAGGTACATTGATTTTTGGTAGTAGCAAGATCTTTCTGAAAGATTTTTTTATCCATCCTTTTTTTTTTTTTCAGATTCTCCTACCTTTTTACAGCTATTTGAAAAATAAATAAATAGATGCTGAGGAGTCTGAGTCCATGCAGGGGAATATGATTTGCTTATGTCTAAATTCGACTTATTTATGTGGGCAGAGGATATCTGCAAATTTTACAGCTAAACTTCTGTTTAGGTGTTAGGCCAATATCACCATTGATTTAAATTGTATGATAGCACATTAAATTTTATGACTATTAAAGATTACTTGTTATATTTTGTGCGTTTTTTTTATTTACTTTTCTAAGTATAGTAAGACAGGACCAGGCAAGTAAACAGTGTAAGTACAAATTCTGCTATGCCAGCACAGAAAATAATGTAGTCTGAAACCTAAAATGATGAGTTTGAATTGAAAATTGAAGATTTTTTCTTCAAATTCCCCTACTGGAATGGCACTGGAGAGGATGTTTGCTGTTTATGATGGACTCCATAACAGCTAAAAAGTAGTTTTGCTTTGGGTGCCATGATTATGAAATATTAGGTTAACCTCAAGTTTCACACTCCTTTATGAGCTTTACTATCTCTCCATGGTTTTGAGTGAGACTGGTGGTTCCGTCTTTCCATTTTCTCTTATATAAAAAATGGGAAAGGCCAAATTGGACCCTTATCTATACCCTTAATGGCGAGTCTGGCTGAGAACGTAATAACCCTAGCAAACATGTTAGTTTTCTTGGTGCTATAGGCCAAAGCAAAATATATTTTCAGTATCTGCAGAAATAGGAATTTGCGAGTCTTATCCCAACCAGAGTTTGGATCAGCAAAGTAAGAAGGGACCCTTTTGACTGTAGAGGTTGTTTTCTGGTGAAGAACTGAACACTCGAGGCACTATGACCCCCTGGGCTCCATGAAGAAATATTTGCAGTGCAGAGCCCTGGTTAGTAGTGATAAACTCTCTGCAGTGTACAAGAACTAAGCATACAGCACAACAAACTCCTCTGGGGAACCCATGCATCTGAGGTGAATAAAAGCTCATTTCAAAGCTGTAGATGTGTGTGTATATAAAGAGACACTGTGCACATAAGATGTAGGCTCCACGATGAATGGTAGCTCTGGTTGCGTTTTTCCTTTGGGACAAGGCAAGAAGAATGATGACTCTTCATATTTGCTGCAGTTTGGTTAGGCTAATTACTAGGAACCACATGAATTTGCAATGAATTTGCAATAAATAATTTATCTAACATATTGAAGTCTCATTTGATATTCACTCGTTGCATTCTATCTATAAATAAATGAGGAACTTAGCAGGCATCCACAGATCTTGAAACTTAAACGTGGATTTAGACCCCAACCCTGAACCTCAAGACCCTCCCAAGACCTCAGTGCCTGCAGATGGACCTTCTTGCCTTTGAAGTGGCCCAGCCTGGTCTGTGACATGAGTTTATAGAGCTTAGTATTATCTTGCTGCAGTCACTTTGTGCAGGTTGGATGAATCATATGACTTTGTACTCCAGGATGGTATAAAGGCCATCTCTGCTCATGGATAATTTCTCCCCTGCTAAGAGAATGTGGCTAATGGGAGTGCATCACCTTTGCTTTAGCCAGACAGAGAACAGGACCCTTCATCTTTCAAGGAGCCAAATCTGACAACATTAAAACCAAGCACAACTGAGGACTCTGAATGGTGACTATCTCTCTTACAGTCAGTGTCTAGATAGCATTAAATAGGCTCATTGCACTCTGTTTTACAAACCAGAAGCATTACGTATAGCCTTTGTGCTAGCCTTTTAAAGCAGAACCAAAACCTTATCAAATCATGATTTGTCATTTTAAGCAGCCAAAACCTGGGAGGAAGACCAGGTTGTTGGATAAATGAAAGCAGAACTGTGATGACAGTACAGGAAATAGCTCAGTTTAAGCAGGCGTTGATACCTGCGCTGCCTTCTCCCATGGTCAAGATCATTTGAATGCTTGATCATTTGGAGCTCAGCTTTAACCTCTGACCAGTCAGAGCTGACCAGCTCCAGAAGTTCATGAAGATTTCCTAGTCAGTTTTCATGACTGTCCTACACTTTTTATACTTACATGTATATTTATACATTTATACATTAGTATAATAAATACATATACTTAGACACATATATATACATGCACATATATTTTTATGCATATATATGTATATATTTATATATACACACACAGTTTTATGTATCTATATTTGGACGCTTTGACACTGTCCTAATGCTTTGGTCCTTATGGTACCAGAGTAGTGAGAGTTATCGCCTAGAGAAAAAGCAGTAGAATAACACTATAGAGATGGGCAGCCTTTCTTAAACCAGAGAGTGTGACAGGTAAGATGCTCAGTGCTGCTAAGCTTGATGTAGGGACATGATATTGCTTGGATCTCAGGAAGGATCAAGATGCAGTGATCTGGCAGTTCTTATTAGTAATAATTTCCTCTGCCTTATGGAATTGTCTGTGATCTGGGAAGATCCTTTGAACATCTTGAACAGTTCTACCTTCCCCTCCTGGCCCCTTTCCCTAGGTTTTCCTTGGGGCAAAGACGATCGAGGATGCAGCATGTGACTTATGTACAAGGCCTACCCTTTGAAATCAGAATTAACATCTTAAATTAGAGATGCAATTTAAAGCCGAAGTCGTCTCCTTCCTTCCATGTTCTCCGCGAAGGCTATACCAGTTTGCACGTTAATGCCAACCCCGTTGCCCACAAGCACTTGCCGAAGAGCGCCCTTCTCAGTGGCGCAGGCGGCATCATTCCTGTGCTCCATCACCAGGGGTGGGGCTTGATCATCCAAGGAAAAATAATGTCAACATCTGTCTGTCACCGCACGGCAAAGGGCCAATTATCATTTTTTTCCGGCTCCCCCAAGCCGCAGGCAGACAATGCTGCTCAGCCCCGTGCTTTGTTGCCCGCACCATTTCCCACCACCACTCCACCTCTGATATGCTAATGGCAAAACTGAACAGTTTTGTGCGACTGAAAAGGATCTTTGGGCACATTCACTGGGTCAACAATCCCAACCGCTGCGCAGGGGCTCAGCCTGCTGGGCAAGAAGCACAGTTCCAAGGGGGCTTCCCCTCCCCCACACTTCTCTCTTTTTTTTTTTTTAATGGAATTAACCATCTGTCTATCTTGATCCCCAGAAACCCAGTTCAATAAACTGTGACATGATATTCTTCCACCAAATACGTTCTCCACTGAAAAGTGGTGGGCTGGTTCTCCAGTGCAAATCCTTGCCTTATTAAATGCAATTTGGGAGCTGAAAGATGACCCTCTCCTCTCCTGAAAACCAGTGATCTCTGAGATGCAGAGCAGCTAGGTGCTGCAGAAATACCCCCGTGTTTATACAGTTTGCTTGGCGTTCATTAGAGCCAAAGCAACAGTGACAAACAGTCTTTTGTTGGGAAAATAAACGCTGTCATACATGCAACACTGGGCACATAATGCAAACTGGATGACCTAATCCTATCTATTGTGTCAGGAATAGTAATGCACTTAAGTAATAACTCTACGTCTAATATAATCATAATTGCAGGGAGTTTATTGGGTGACTAGTTTCCCACTCACTGATGTTGTGGCAGTGCCAGGGGAAATGAGCTATTGGGCAGCGGAAGACAAGGTGTTCTTAAGTACTTGACAAATAGATTTAAAAGTATCTGGCATCTATAGTTAGCCGAACTAATTGTGAATTTTATGAACAATACGCCACTCCTTTTTTATGATGCCTTGCTAATACCATGATTGCTTTATAAAAAACAGCAAGTTGGCAGGTACTTTGACTGTAACATTTCAAATAGTTTTGCAAGCAAGCTAATACATTTACAAGCATAGTAATATGCCATCGTTATTCAGACCGACTATGACACATACAAGCTCATCTACTGCAAGCACCCTGTAAAAACAGCTTGACATAAGGCCCAAGGACATCAGATAAAAGCTGGAGAAATTTAAAAGCTGAATAAGCAAAGCAGTTAAGTAGCTCAGTGGCTTCCAATTGACCCCAAGCAGGGCTCTGTGTAAAGCTGGATGTCTCCAGCCAAGAAGAAAAGGAGATGGCTGTGTGTGTTGTTTATGGTACTACAGTTCTAATACAGGCTGCTTGGTAAATAAAGGCTGTCCTCTGCCATAACTATTTATGCCTCTCTTCTCAGGACATATTTATAAGCAGTGAGAGAAAGGTGGATCAGCAACAACTCACCGCAGACAAATACCAAATTTATTCATAGGCAGAAGAATTAACAAGATAAACATTTTATTTCTCCTTATTTTTAAAGAAATTTCAGCTTTTCGTGGTCTAGCTTTGCTAGGAGGCACATGCACGTCACCTCTGCTATGGTGTTACTGCTTTTTCTCACGTGTTCCCACTGAGTCTCACCACAGTGTATCCTTTGTAGGGGGGTTCACACAGACTCCGGGAAGTGCTATCATCTGCTGTGTGCTCTGCTGCCTTACAGAAAAAGACTTTTATAAAAAAAAAAAAAAAAAAGAAAAGCATGCACAGCGTGAAGGAGGAAGCAGATGTAGAATCGCTCTGCACACTCCGCTCCAGTTCCTGGCATATGGTGGATGGTTAAAAAAACAGATCCGAATGGTGTGAAAATATATTCATCCTGTATCACAGAGAATAAATTATTTCTTTTTGGTCATATCCTATGTGTTGTCCTGGCTGCAGCTTCCTATACAGTTATGAAGGAATGCTTTAGAGTCACAGGCTCTATAGGTCAGAACAACCTTCTATACTGACTTTCCACATAACACAGACCATAGAGTTTCATTCAATCTCTTCTTTATCGGGGCCGTAATTTCTGATTATGCCGGTATCTTTAATGAAAGTTAGTCATACATGATTTATGGAAGCAAAAGGACGGAAAATCAGATGTTACTGTAGATAAATATGCTGCTCCAGTGGTTCGATTGTGCCCTTGTCAGAAAATGTGTTTTAGCAATGGTGTGATATTTTCTATCTTCAGGTTTCAACCACTGGATTTTGTTATCATGCCTGTCATAGAGGGAGCCCAGAGGTCTTCTCTGCATGTAGATGCTCATGATTGGCCCTGCTATGGATATAGAATTATGGGGCAACGAGACTGTTGCCCATAGGGGAGCGCATCCCACCAAGCACCTGGTGGCACCACTGCCCTGCATGAGAGGGCAGGAGCTTTGGTTCCACGTTCCCAGCTGCTCTGCTGTCACACATCTGCTCTCCTGGACCACGACGCAGCTGCCTATGGCCAGGGGAGCTCCCAGGGAGGCCCAGGTCTCTTGCGGGTGTGCGGGAGTCCCAGGCAGCGGCAGGCAGAGCCAGGGAAAGTGGGATCCATCCTTCTTAGTCTGCAGCTGCTCTAATCATCTGTGAAGCTTTTCTTCAATCTAAGTAGGCTAAGTTTAATTTAAT
>NW_010578558.1:467777-543545 GCF_000705375.1 Tinamus guttatus | reverse complement strand
AAACTTTTTTCATTTGCCAGGAGCTTTTTTAAAGCCCAGGCACCAGAGGGGACAGACGTAGTACATTTGTAGTAGAGAAAGGTGGAAAACCATGTTAAAGTGAAGCTCAAATGTTTCATCCTAAATATTTAATTTTCGTTGATGTTGTTGGCTTTTATCATAACTCTCACTGCCTAAAATTATTTTTCTTAGAGTGTTGTCTAAGATTTAATCTTTGCTAATCTCATAAGGATCCAGAGGTATTGCCTCTTACACAATATGCTGCCTCGAAATACATTAGCAAGAGAAGCAATTAATGACTTATAATGAACTTTCCCTCCCATACAATAACATATTGGCTGCCCCTTTTAAATGTTATAAGCTTTTTCTCTTTATTGGATGCTAGTGGTAGATAAAGAGATTTGGAGGAAATTAACAATCAAATGGCTTATATCTGTTCATAGATTATCACTGTAATACTTTCAAGCTTATAAGCTCTCTTACCCTTTTCCTCTTCAAAAGATATCAGAGTGGGGAAGTGTAAGTATACGTGTATGCATAATTCAGGGCCTTAATGATGTTGCAGTGGTTGCGGGTCTGGCTTCCCCAGCTGGAGCAGAACCCCTCACTTTTGTTAGACCTTGTACTTCGGAGGGAGAGTCACTCCAGTCTCTCACTTGTAGGGACTCTCCACCACGTACCCTGCATGTCAACCCTGCTTTATCCACTAGGTCTGAAGGGATTCTGCGCAAGAAGGGCTTCTTCAGGAGTCAGTAGCTGGCAGATAACTACTTCCCGAAAAAAATGTGCATTTGGTCACTGTGCAAAGGGACAGCCCCAGGGAAGGGGGCAGGGATAGTGACCCAGTGTGCTCCAGAAGAAGCACCTGCCTGGGAGATCACAGTCCCAGGTACATCCTGCCATGGTATTGCATGGCATTTTTTCCTCTTCTGGTTATTCATGGATACCTCCATAACTAACAGTGTTTACACTTTAAAGGAGGCAAAAGCAGGAATTCATGTACACTTATGCAACACAGGGGTTGGTCATTCTGGAAAAAAAAAAAAGGAAAAAAAACATATCACGGAAGTTAAGCTTTGGGAGAGTTATGTGGAGCCCTTGTGAATATTCTTGTAGTCACTGGAGTAGGAGGCATGTGCTGACCATAAGAATATCTCCTTGCAGTTCAGGGCTGGCACTTTGGAAGGCGAGGAGGAGAAGGTAGCGGAAGACAGGACTTAGCTACCGCATTAACTGCTCCTCTCCCTGTATCCTTAAAGAGGGCTTCTGCTCATCATCAACATTATCAGCAGCAGGCATACAGGAAAATGTCTGAAGATACCAGACTAAATGAAGTCTAAATACATGGGAAAAAAAAGAGTTTTTTGTTGGCTGTTTGTTGTGCAGACAGCGCTGAGCACTGGGCAGCCACAAAATAGCCTTGTATATAGCTGAGGAGCCTATTGTTCTTCCGACTGCTATTTTTGTGCCCATGGCAGCCGCAGAGATGTGGCTGACCTGTGAAAGGCTGTTTCCTCCATTTTGTTTGTGACTGCAACAGCTCTAATTACTGAAGCCTAAGCACAGAAACAGTTTTTCTTCCTCTCCACAGATTCAGAAGACTTAGGGAGTGTTATGCACACAAATGTATGTGTGTGTACATAAATACATATAGATTTGTATACATACATACGTATAAAAACATAGTGAATGCACAACTTTTTCCATCAAAAATTCTTGCAAATACAGCCCAAATACAGAGAACAGCCAGAAGAAAGCACTAGACTTATTCACACAAAGTCATCCATTAGTTGCTAAAGTCAGTCACACTGCACCAGCAGTGAACTGAAAGCAAAAGAAACAAATACATATATAATCTTCTCTTTTACTTTTGTATGCAGAACAAATAGCAAGTGTGTTTAGATTGCTTGGCCTGTTCTTGCAAATTGCTGGGAGCAGCATACATTTGAATGTGTTGCAAAATAAGGCATAAAACTTAAAAATAAGAATGAGTAGTAGTGTCAGAAGCCTACTTTTCATTTTGTATGATATTCCTAGTAAGATACATTGGTCCCTTTTCCATTTCAGTAGATACTGGGGAGATGAGAGAAAATCTTCTGTTTAGAAACTGCAAATCAATACCATTTCAGCTGAAAACACAGACGTGGTGAGAAGACTGAAGTTATCAATTTAGCATCAGCTTGACTTCTGACTGAGCTGGGGAACTGCTCAAGATGCCTGGGCTTCTTGCAGGTTTTGCCTGTCGAACACTGGACAAAGCTGTGAGAAGAGTCTGACAACCTTTTGTCTCATATCTTTTGCATAAGCTGTTGAAATGATTGAAATGATTTAGAAAATGCAATGACTGAGGTGTAACTTTTCTTGGAGGGCAGTTATCTCTCCTTCTTCAATAGCTGGGACACAAGATATGACAACATGTAATTCATTCTAGACCCAATGAACGCTTACAAGCTTCCCTTCAATATTGTTATTATTGTTATTTCACAGGCTTTGGACCAGATCTGATGTTTCTGAGACCTCAACTCCACATGCCACAGCTGCAGTACAGCTTTTCAGGATAGATTTGTTATGAAACAACTATTCGGTGTCGCGTAAACACAGAATGGTCCACACTGGGTCTGAGCTCCTGCTAAAATGCTGAAGATATGTGAAGGACAGGTAACACTGAACATGGACCGAGTACAAATCCCTACAGAGTAATTGCATTCAAAAGTAGCAGAGGAAAACAGAAAATGTTCATGTTCTTCTAAATGGTCCAGTGGTATCCTTAAAACAGGAAGAGTACAGTTCTGGCTTGTATTGAGAAAACTGAGATAGCCTGAGGTTTTAGATGTAATTCACAGCAAATCACACAGCATATAGTGATCTGACTGGATGATACTTTATGCTTTGGAATCTGCCATTAACTATGCTATAATTGATTCCTATTTTCAGCTGTTTTATCAAGCCCCTTCCTTTTCCTTTGAAATCTGAGCAGTTTATGAAATATAAGGAAAGAATATATATATATATGCTCTGTCCTCCATTAAGAGCACTCCAATTGTCTCCTATGTATGTGCATGCACCACTGTGTGAGTTGTGCTCATGGACTTTTAAATTTCACATAACCGAACCAGAGAATTTCAGCGACATGACACTAAGAAACTGCATTCATGCATGGCACATGCCTTCCCTTAGTTCAAAACTCATGACATTCCTCTTGGAAGATGTCTTTCTTGATTCCTATATATATATATTTATATAAAAGGATTTTAATCTTGTTTTGCTTTAAAAATAACTTCAGGTTCATGTGTTCTGAAACTGAATGGAAGGTGTGATGATTCTCAGTTACTGAGTTCTTATTTCTCCAGAATAAATTCTGCTAAATAGCTGTTTTTAAGGTCACGTATTTATTTAATGAGAAACATGGTAGTGATACATTTCCATTTTCCTTAATGCAAAAGGCCAGCAGCTGAATCCTATTTGATTGGGGATGTCTTCCTTTCTAATGACTATAAAACGCTCCTGATGCCCTAGCAGGACGGAGTAATAAGAAATTAATTCATATGTATCTTAGCTTATCTGCCTGCATGTCAAACTTGGTCTGTGAACTCTCATATAGCCAGAAATGACTCCAAAGATGTCTTTATCTAGCACTGTTCAGGCGAACCACAGTGGTGGGTGACTGAAGTGATCATTGAAGAAAACTGTTTTTAAATAGTTTATAGAAAAACTAGTTGATATGGAGAGAATTGTAATATTTTTGCATTTTACACTGAGAAAGAAAGGTAAGTCTGAGCAAGCAGGTCATACTGCGATAGAAAACTGAATTTTTCAACTAAAATGCTTGTGTGGTTATTAGTATGCCTGGGGAAAATAAGTCATTTTCAGATGAAATTAGTACTGTATCTTTAACATATATTTCATTTCGCCTTAAAAGGAAGGAGATACTGTTTGGAATTTCAATGAGATATTTGCAGCATTATGTATATGTGTTTCATTTGTGTAAGCTTAATAAGAGAAAGAATTGGGGAAAAGGATGGAGAAGTTAAATATATTTCTGGATGCTAATACCTGTGCTACTAGATAATTAAAAAAAAGGGGGGCTTTGTAGTTTCTCACTGTGTCTAAAATTCCTGCTTTTTCTTTTTAGACATTCCCTTTGAAATATGGCATCATGAAAGAGTCTTCTGCATCTCTCCTCCAACTTGACAAAATTATAATCTACAATAAAGTGCAGGCTCTTTCTGTTGTGAATCAATACTGCAGTGAGTCATATGGACTAATTTGCAGGACAGATCAGATGCATACGAATAAATATAGTAAAAGCAGGAAATACAGAAACCTGCACTGTAGTGAGATACACTGCATGTCATTGCCTGGTATGAAACTGCAGTGGGCTGTTTTCAACACAGAATCTGTAGGAGTCAGAGACTGTTCAAAATTACACCTCAATAAACTGTGCTTTATTGTTTTTCTGAAATATGTATTTCAAAATCATCAAGCAATGTTGCAGAATCGTCTCTCTTGTTCTTCTGAAGTAATGCTTTTCATTTGGCTAAGGCCTTTGAAACCAGCACAGCTAAAGTAAAGGAGCTGATACCCTAAATTGCAGATTAAACCAATCATCACATGACTACTGTTTAATCATAGCTCCACTTACATTTGTTTGTACAGAGTTATGGTGACTTGAAGATCAGGATGAGAAGTCCAGTAGTTCTCTTGGATAAAGGCAGGCATAATATACAGAGGATGATACAGAAGATGTTATCCAAGTTTAAAAGAACCAACAACAAACACTCCTTGAAGGATCATATTCACAGCTAATACATGCTGCTGCCAGGTTTTAAAAGTATGCCTCCTCCACGTAAAGCATCTGCAAAGGTGATGACCGTGTTAGCTGCTTGGATTGATTTAATAAGAAGCAATGTAGGTGAGTCAGACTGTTCCCACTTCGGCTCAAACTTAAAATAGCTTGCTGTAAATAATCTTTTACGCTTAACAAAAGCTTGTGCAGTTCTTGATAATTAATTCATCACCCACACTGACATGTGAAAGACTGGGATAGATTCTGGTGCTGTCTGGATCACTGTGAGGACATGTCCAAAGAAATTACTGAAGACTGACATTTCTGAGATAACTGTTTATGCTCCTAGGGCCAAGTCCATTATTTGCGTAAACTGGCCTAATTCCTTCAAAGTCATCTGAGAATGCCTGAGCTCAAAATGTTAAAGTGCTACAGCAGGCCTGCAGGATCCCCTTTGAACAGGGAAAATCAGTTATTTCATAAAGGTCAGATGCCCCATCCGAGGTTAAGGGAGTGCAGTGTGGGACTGTTCCCTGGCATGGACTCATGGCACTGTCTGTGGACCACAGGTTTCAAGAGAAGCCCAACAGCAGCCCCTGTTGCGATAGGGACAAGCATCCTGCAGTTCCCTCTCTCCCATTTTCACTGAAGGAGCTGACTTGTAGACTGACTGCGGCAACCCACCTCCTGCACTGCTGTGCATAGTGCGGGCTGGATGAAAGGCAGCTCTGCATGTGGCTTTGAGGAGGTGCAGATGGGGACAGCCCTGCCACTGATGGACAGCATCCCTCTGATGCACATGGGCCTCTTACTAGGAGCCAGATCAAACACAAGAGCAAGCCACAGTTGGTGGCGAGCAGACGTGTAGTAGCTTGTCTGATGTGCATCTCCAAGGCATGCCTGGGAACCTGGGCCATGGGCAGAGGCAGCAGCTGCCTGGACGTTAGCTCAGGTGATGCCAGTTGTGTGACCAGCCAGCAGTAGGCTCTGAAACGGGGTGGCAGCTGGGGGCACCAGCAAAGATCCGGCAATTCCTGGAGAAATCCTTGCTTCTGCAGGCATCCATGATTTGCACCACAGTGCTGACACAGCTGCTCTTGGCTGCTCTTCCATTTGCAATGGCTGAAATATGTGACAGGAGAAGGCAGCTCTGTCTACAACTCTTGTCCTTCCCATTCACCACTTGCATTTACAAATCAGGAGCATGGCTGAGATGCCCCGTGCCCCACTTCCATCTCGGTGACATACAACCCCCCACCTGTCACTACAGGCAGGTAAACACACATCAAGAGACTAAAAAAACTCTTCACCTGAAACCATCAACACTTCCTTTTATTTCTACAGCCTTTTTTTTTTTTTTTTTTTGTAACCGGGGTGAGAAAAAAAGCTGTCCAATTAGAAATTCAGATGTGGATAAACTATGAGCCCACTGCAGCCAGCCAGCGAAGCAGCTTTAGCCACTTCGTAGCTGTTTTCTCACTGGGGAAAAAGCACATACACATACTTGTAGTAGCTGACAGCCAAATCTAAAGAAAAATAGCTAGTTTCTTCATAGCTATTGTGCCCTTCTGGGGGAGTGCAAAGCATATTTGCTTTATGGGAAGAGTAAAAACCGAGGAGGTGATAGACGCGAGAATGTTATCTTCCTAAACATGTCAGAAGTACTTTGTAGTACGAATTCAGAAATGCTGTAGTAGGAAGAGCACATACCGGGGCTCCAGCAGAAGAGGATCAATCTCATCAATGGGCCTAAGTGGGAAGTGTAAACAGACAGGAATAAAAGGGAAATTTGCCCTTGTAATGGAAGTGTACTGGTGCAGCAAATTTATGTCTTGCAGTCCTCTTCAAGGGGAGGAAATACATTAACAACAGTAAACAACAACGCATCATGACAAATAGATTCAGAGGACCACAGAGATAGCAGGCATGTCTAGGATTTGGCTGTGGGTGTATTTTTAATTGGTGTGACATGTTGGTTAAGAGATGGTGTTGCACTATCAGTGAGGTTACACATGGGAGCGTGTGTTAATGATTTGAGATGGAGTTAATATGCATATTGTTGCTGTTCAAAGAGATTTCTTCCTTAGGTTGCCTTGGGGGAATGAGGAAATGCCCTTAGGAGAATTCAGGGCCAGGAAACCTGCCTGACCATAGTAAAAAACTGTTTGGGATGAAATTGTAAAAGCTGAAGCTGAAAAGTCTTTCTCCTTGTGAAGTGCTTGCTGTGCCCAGATGCACTGATGGTCTGTGCCTATTGCAGCTCAAGGAGGGGTTTTACATGTGACAGTGGAGAGCAAGGCGAGGGGCTTGAGGGCTGGGTCCGATGGTGCCTCCATGCACCATCCTCAGGTCCCAAACTCAAACTCTCAGCACATGTGAGACCATCCCCTGTGAGCTTATTGCACCAAATGGGAGAATGGAGGGGAATGCAGGACTGGGGGCCAAGTGTGAGCTAGGCTTCACCCAGTTCAGAAACTGTGAAGAAACATGTAAAGCATTAAGGACCTGGTACACGTTATGACACATTTAGTCAGGACAGACATGAGGACAAGTCTATTAATTTCTTGTTTCGCAGGGATGAGCTTCATTAATTACTTTTATTTGAGCAGCAATCACAAGCAAAAGTTAAGCTTGGTTTATGAGAGCCCCAGGCAGATACCAGGTATGTGCCTTCTTATCATAGTTTCTGTTACAGAAATAGTGTTGAGTTACAGAAATAGCATTGAGACAGTCACACAAACAAGGTCTGATGCTGAGTACACTGTCTGAGAAAGAGCCATTGTTTGTTTCTTCCAAATTACTAGTGATTCTCCATTCACTACAGCACTGGGCTCTAGCGAGCTCACTGCAGATTACACGCGAACCAAGTAAACCCAGTGGCATTTTACTGAATTTGCAGAAATCATGAAGTCATAGCTTTGGGAAGTAAATAATGTCATGCATCTCAATGGGGTTATTGCCTTCTCAGTATGGAGCTAACAATTTAAGTGGAAACATGATGAACTATTTTACTTCTGATCACTTAGAAGATGCATCTATCTTATTCTACAATATTGAACTGCCTCTCATGCGCCTGCAGGTGCTCTGAAGCCCAGCTGCACAAACCCACATCTTTTCACCAGACAATTTAGATGCAATTGTATCTCATCAAGAAGAAAATCAGTGGCACTCTGCAGACTGAGAATGTGGGCAGTATTAAATACATCACAGTTAATATCAGGCTAAACAGGATACAGGCTAATACAAAAATTTGATTGTCCCCAGTGGTTTGTCTCTTAAGCTTCTGTTTTTTACTTTGATCAGCATTTCTGATGAATGTGCAAATGGAAATTCTGTGGCATCTTTGTTAATAGCTTGGCTTTTGCTGCCTACGTTGATTCTAGTTGGAAATAAGACACACAACATCTTATTAACTAAAGTTGCAACAGACTCCATTCTGCTTCCAAGAGAAAGGCAATGACAAAGTTTCAGGACAGCAAGGACTGCCTGAGGTGGGCATCTAGTGCCAGTTTTGGCACCATGGGGTATCTTCTCTAGCTTTAAATCTCCTGGATCTTTTGTGGATTCCTATTTCATTTGTCATATTTGAATGTCTCAGATCAAAAAGAACTTTTAAAATGTCATTATCTGACAACTGAATTGCTCCTTATTTGACTGAATGTGAACCAGGAGGTGGCTAGGAATTATCAGGAGATGTGTGGCATGCTTTGTGCTTACGGCCTCTTTCTCATGAGCATAGCAGCAATATCGGGGGCTGGAGTTTAGCCTTGCTCCTGAAGTCATCCAAGGGGAAAATAATGCTGGGAATCAAAGAACTGTTTCTTTTACCTGTTTATGTGTGAAAAGGAGAGGGTGCCTGGAGAGATGCATGAGTTTGGGAGAATGCTGGGCTAGAGAATAGGTATCATTTGCCTTCAGACTACACATAGCTCAGAGATGACTTCTAAGTATGGGTCTGGGAGATAAAGCATTGGGACTATGAAATTAAGAGTCATAAAAAAAGTCAATATGCAGGTGAATATAGATGTGACTTGTAGATTTGATGAGCGATCTAGTCAGATGTGACGCTTTCTTTGAAGAATATGGAAAACCTCAAGCACAAAAGAGGTAACTGCCTGGGAAGCTTCAGTTTTCTTGCATATTCTGCTATTCTGCTTCTACACATCCCTTTTTTTTTTGTCTTTTCCTCACAACTTTTGTCCATTTTCTTCAGCTACTATTAAGGCCACTTTGTGGGCCTCCTTTGCTTGTTGTTCTCATTTCACAAAAGCAGCTCTTCCTTTTCCTCTACAGTGACCTTTAGATTCTTCCTCAGTGGCCTTTCTGCTTTGTTGTGTGGTGGTTCTTCATTAGCTGGGGGGATCACACACACAATTCCCGGATGTAAGTGCACGTGCTAACCTCTGCAATGCACTTGCTGGGCTCTGCCCTCTCGGATACTTTAAGTTTCCTCAGAGGATTTCTGAATGCTTCACATGTGACCATCTGCAAGTCAGACCTCTGTATTTTTGTGAACATGCTTTTTCACAGGTGAGACAGGGTGAAAATAGAGAATATTCTCTCTTAAGATATATTATAGCTTTTCACAGGTGAAGGTCATAATGTCCCAGTGCACACATTGCAAGTACATGGATGTGAATGCAGCACACTGGGGGATTATGTTCCTGGAATGATGTCTCAGGTCAATGTTCAGATGAAGATGTGCCAGAAACAGCAGCCAGGCTTGTTTTCCAGCTCTGCAGGTCAGGACACTCTAATATAAAAGAGAAGATTGCAGTGTTGTTTACCTATGTGTCTTAAATGGAGCGGGGTGAAAGGCGTCTTATTTTGCTGCAAATAATTGCTCTCTGTGAGTAGTCTAATTAAACGGGAGAAGAATGTAGCTATTTGTGGGCCAGGATGCTTCTGCTCCACCACCTAGAAGATCATCTCTGAATTGCACTCAGGTAACAGCTATGGAAAGCCTTTAGAGGAGAGGATATACTAAGTGTTTGGTTCAGACAGGCGTTTTTTTTTAATGTGGCTTCACAAGCTCGTAGGTGTGATTTACAAGGAATAAAAAAGAGCCTAACCTTACTGAAGACTCTCTTTAAATGGCTGTCTTTATTTGGGGGTGGGGGGGAAAGCCTTTAATACAGAATTTGTCCTAGTGAAGCAGTGTAATACAGCTATGGTATGTGCGTGCAGTGTTTCACACTGGGCACACGTGCATGCAGTGGCACTGCCTGAGTGGCACTGGTGGCGGCTGATTCTGGTGACATTTTTCTTGGGTCTATTTTCTCTAAACCTGTGGCTTCTATAAAGGCATGTGCTTTAGGGAAATCACTGATACTTCTGGTTGGAAAACAGCAGATTTCATCTTTCACAGTGTTTGAGGCAGCAGGAAAATCTTCTCTTTAGTTTTATGTGAGTCTAACATTCTGTTTGTCAGGTGTTATGTTTTGCCACAAAAATCTCTTTTTATGACCTGATTCAGCAATATATTTTAGCATAGTCTTAAGATTAAGATTATTTTCAAGGTTTTTTCTGAATTGGGATTTAGGAACTCAGTCTCTCCTATGTTCCTCATTTGAGATGCTATAATTTTAGTTCCAGTTGCAGACATATTGATCTACACTTGCAAGAGGAAGAGAAAATCAATAAATGGTAGAATGACTGCAGGGAGAGCTGCATGCAGAGAAGATCTGTTAAGAGGGAAGCTGGAAGAAAGCTGCAGCCATTTTGAGATTCTGAGATTCTCTTTTCTTCTAAACTCAGTCTTGAGAAAAAAATAGAACCATTTCAATCATGTACAATTTTTTTATTTTAATTAAGAGATTTAGTGATTTGTAATTATAAGCTGCATAGCCTCTACCATAATATTTATTAGAGCAGGATGGCAAAGATCAATGAATAGCCATTTTTTATAGCCTTTCCTGCTGCAATATGCCTCTGCTGGGATTCACTGTGCTTTCATATTCCGCTGGTGAGACACCAGCCATGCTACATATTGATTTTTTGCTGTTTGTCAAAGATATTATTTATGTATGGGAACTGATCCTCTGATCCCTACAGAAAGAAAGAACAAAGATCATTTATTTCCAATAAGCTTTAAACGAAAATCCGGAGCGCCTAATTAGATACCTTTACAGCCCTAGAGCTGCCCAAATCTGTACAGGCTGTTGTAGCGCAGGCTGCCTGCAGCATTAAGAGCTGGCTGATACCCCGTTGCAGACCCTGTTGAGGCTGCCTCCCTGGCGCTGCACAGGCTCTTCGTGGCTCTCCTTGCACTGAGCGGGCTGCAGCGCTGTGTCTTCCCTTGTCTGACTGCCTGATTCCGTCTGCCTGCCCCTTATCCCTCCATGGAAATCGGACGTTACGGTGCAGCTGCCTCCTGCCCGCAGGACCCGCTCCAGTCTCCCTGACACGTCACTGTGTCTATTCCAGGAGCTCATGATTTCAACGTGCTGATTTACGAGTTACCCCTCTTGGAGAGCATGCTAATCAAAGCACACAGATGCACCAACCCTGAAAAACTGCCAAACTCTAATCATTCGTTACTTATTTTTCACAAGAAATATAGATATCTTGACAAAACCTACACAGATTTCCTTGTTTATGTTTTCTCGGCACTCTAGAGCTTCTCTCATCTTATTGAGAGCAAGGTCTTAGGCGGTGTTTTATTTCTGCCTGCTTTTACTTCTAACTTCTCCTTTGAGGCTAGCTCAAATATGCAAAAGGTCTTGGGCAGTGCTATTTTTCATTTGTTTTCTTTTTGTTTTCCTTTTTTTTTTTTTCTTTTCTTCTTCCTTATTTCTCTCTCATTCCAAAATGGTTAATGAAGTACTTTTGCTTATAATCTCATTAGGTGAATTCTTAATCAGCCTCATCGAGTCATCCTTGTACACCCCAGTCTGTTGCCTAGTTACAATCTGTCTGGAGCTCAGATCTCAGAAACTGCCTTCGTCTAAGACCTCACTGTAGCTTTGTCCAAAGGTGTGCCACTTAAATGGATTGTCATCCAAGTTTAATGACTTCATTAGTACTCATTTGCAAGGTGAAGAAGTGAGCACTTTTACTACGATTGATTTAGATCAAAACAAAAGGAAGGGAGTCAATGGAAACTCATATTCAAGACAACTCTCAGTCCAATCCAGACATAGATGAACAGTCCTTAGCAGAAAGAAGACAATGTTCTCCAATCACAGTCAGGTTTCCGTATTGCCAAGCATACAGACTAGTAATCCCATGAACATGTATATATATGGGGAGTCAGTGAGAATACACCACACCATACCATTAAGAATATATATGTCCTCAGTTTTAGATAATGAAAGCAAATGACCTCAGATCTTCATCTTTTCTGAAAATTAATGGATTTTTGACCTTCATATTGGATTCATGAAGGGAAACCATAAATCCAGTCCTAGAATAACTCTCACAGTGAGAAAACTATCCTTACGTTGGACCATGAAACATAAGCATCAAACTTATTGTAAATAATATCATATACTTGTGCTACTTTAATGTCTATTCCACTGTTGTGGAACAGAGGTGAGTAAGTATTTGTCTGAAGAACAGGTGTGGGATAATTAAAAGTCAAGTTTGTTATCTGAATTATTCATGTGCAATGTATGGTCTCAGAGAAAGCCACTGGAGGCACTGGGGACTCACTGGTGAAGCTCATCTCAGCTAACTTGAGCCATCTGAATTGTTAGTGTCCTGTAAGCCATGGTTACTAAAGGTACTTCTGTTGTCAAAGAATAGAAGCAAGCAGTTATGAAGGGTCAAAAGGTGAATCACCCCTCTTCATTTAGATCTCTCTTTCTCTCTTCGGGGAGCTGATGACTAAAACTAGCTGTCTAGTTTTTAAACAGCTAAAATTAAGCAGGGGGAATCCCATCCTGAGAGATTAATAAGAAGTTGCTTATAAAGTGAATGGTTTTCATACTGTTACAAAGCACCTGTGGGCACCTTGGAAGTGTCACTACCAGCAAGAAGATTGGCTGAGATGATAGAAAAAATATGTGAATTAAGAGGTGGTATATCAGTATAAAAGCAGAGAAAGTCATCCCTGAGAAAAAAAGATAGGGGAAAACTGAGAGTCATGACACCTGTAGGTAAAGACTTGTATTTTTGTTAGTTATTAGGAGCTCAAAATGCTAAGTGGACAAGAAGAGGAACGGTAATCTGTCACGTCAGCAGAGACCCTGAAGCAGTTAAGAGAAATCTACTGTAATGTATACTAAGTAGTATTAAGTAGGCATTAAATAACTGGTAAATCCCTTTTATTGATATATATTTTTGATCGTTTGTAGCTTTTTTCCTCCACATTTTTTAGAAGGATTTAGAAAGATAAACTTGTTTTCTTAAGTTTCCTTAGTGTTAGAAATGATGTCTAAGGCACATCACTACTCCAGAATTGACTAATTCAAAAATAAAATAGTGTCTGCAGATAAAAGAGATAGAAATCTTGGAGCCTTACAGAACAGAACATGTGGGTCAGAGTGTGGGCTGGTACTGTCTAAGCTCAGTAAGCTCAGCAAGGAAAATGAGGTCAATCTGTATCCTTCTAGCATGGGGCAAGCTCCAGAAAGGGACACCTAGCAGCCGTTGTTGTTATCTACTCTGAACACTCGAGACTTCAAATATTTTCCTATCCCATGCAAAGGCAAGAGAAGACTCTCAAAGGCTGTCAGAGAGACCTTATTTAGAACAGCCTTTATCACTGTGGTTAGCACACTTAAAGCGGATATAGAGTGATGAAGTTCAAGGTGCTGTGCTCAGCCAAGATGAGCAAGGGTTTGACCTGCTCTTCCTGGTCAGTGCTGTAAGCTCCGGTGCTGGTTCCCTTTGAAGGGGTCTGCCTCTTGACAGTGTTCCCAGGAGAGTCTGACAAGATATGCTAAGGAAAAAAAAAAGCCTAAAATCAAGATCCTTGAAGATTTGGGAATTTATTGCTGTTGTTGTTGGCTTTCTATCTTTTGAATGAAAAGCCCTATACTGAAAAGTTAACAACTAAGCCTCGCCACAGTCCATTGCTCTAGATGAGGGTTTTCAAGTTTTGTTGTGAAAGTCATGGACCTCTAAGGGTACCCTGGGAGATACCACAAGAAGCAAGTCAGCCTGTAGTCACTGCACAGAACCACGCCTCCATGCAAAATCATTAGGGATTCTCATTGTGAGAAAGGTTGACATTATTGTATTAGATGCTATTCAAAAAAACAAACAAACAAACAAAAAACAAAAAAAAAAACAGCCCCTATCCCATGGAGTTTTCCCCTTCCCATGGGTTATGTGTTTACAGGAAAAGGTCAACAGGAATATCTTTCTGTAAGGCAGGAGCTACTGTCTCCACAATCTGTTAGTCTTGTGCTCTTCAGAGTAAAAGGGAAAAATAATGCCTTCTACTGAAGGAAAATCAGTGAATTTCTGCAGACTGTGTTGTGTGACAGCTCAGACTAAATTATTACAGTCATTCATTGCAGCCGGACTCACCTATGAAATGGTGAACCTGAAAAAGATTTCTGAACGTGGCACTGGAGGCAGAAACGGGGATGCTTTTGAAAGGGTATTGAAATATTTGAAGAAATCCGGTCTGCCAACTACATCACTAAATCCTTTGAGGTTCATGCTTCAGTTATTACTTGCAATATCAGTTACTAAACGTGCATACACATGCCAAATAAATGGCTTAACAAGGTACACATGTGCACTTGCTCTCTTTCCCTCATGTAGCAGACAAAGGAGGCTCCCTAAATCAGCCCGTACGCCGTTTCTTTTCCAAATATACATTTTTTATAAGAAATCAGAAAGAAACTAGACAATCGCTTTTCTTGTAGCAAATCTTGCAGAGCTAAGCAGCTAAATTAGTTACTTAGGGATTTCCCTCAGGCTGTTACTAAGGTAACAGGAGTGGATGTGTTTAAAGGTGGCTCAGTATGCTAGACACACTTGAGGATACACGATGGCTTTTCAGCAGCAGCCTGCACTGTGGATTTTATACATACTGATGCAGAAAATGAAATAGCTGTGCGTGTGCATGTATCCATGGGCATGCAGAGCCCAAAGAGGACTCTGCACCCCTGCATGCATCTGCCTGATGCAGAGACGCTTCTGGCTGAGGATTCAGGAGAACATAATGGGAAAGAAATATTGGCACACAAGATGCCAAAAGGTTCAGGGCATACATTTCTCCCTAGCTCCACGGTGCCTTCATTTTGCTGACTGATTTAAAATATTCTCTCGCTCATCACATTTGAGATGAAATGTTGGCATTTTTCCTGCTTACCATGGCCCTTCTCCAGAGAGGCTGGAGTGAATTGCCCCCTCTCCTGCCCCACACAGCGCGCAGGGCCCAGCAAAGCTTTTACCTGCAGGGCTCCTGCATGCACTGGTCATGTGCTGTGCAAGTTCTCTTGGTCTTCTGCTCCATTGCAGTCATACCTACTCTAGCCAAAGAGGCACACCTTTTCTAGTCAAAACCACCGAGAGACAAATCAAGAGGTGGTTATGGTGAGGGGTATGCCCCTTGCTAAGAAGAGATTGCTCTCTGGGTAAGGAGTATTTGATCACATGCAAGACCAGTTGTCCTGAGTAATTTTCAGGCCAGAATTTTAACAATGGTAATGTCCAGGTTAGTTAGCATAGAACCTGGAGGTAATTAATAATTTGAGCCTTTTATTCAGACAGAAAGAAAGCCCTTCTCAGGAGCTTGTCAGCTTGTATCCTTAAGTGAGGAGAGAGTGCAAGACAAAACTAAACAGTCCCATAGCTGCCAAGACCAATTTTGGATAAAAGCCTGTTCTGAATTTAATGACTAACAGGAGCTTTGTAGTGGTCTGAGTTTCTGCACCACCCAGAGGTTGTGTCTTCTCCTTCTCCGACACCCCTGCTGTCCTCAGAGGTTTTGCACATACCTCACACCCTCCTCCCCTGTTCCCACTTCTGACAAGAGGTTCTGCTCTCCCACTCTAGTTTCTCAACTCTAAAGCTGAGGCCAGCTCAAAGCCTTAAAAGGACTCATGCTGACTTGGTACTTTTTTTTTTTGGAGACATTCTTTTGCATTTTATCATGTTTCCAGCAGTGACCACAAAGTGAAATTATCAAGATTCCAAAAGGAACCACTCAAAATGTGACACTAGCAGGATTTTTGGGGGACTATGAGGTGCCGAATACCCATAGCTCTCACTTGACATCTTACAGGATGCTTATTTCTCATACTGTGCATAAATAAATAAATAAATAAGAATTCTTTGGGTTTGCTGACAACTGCTAAAAAATAAAGAAACATTTTGGAGAAATTGAAATAACTTATGTGAACATCTTTTGGATAAATGGTGAATAAAAATCGGATTAAGCAAAACAATCTGTCTAAAACAAAAGGCTCCAGTTTAATTTGGAAAGAGTTTGATAGTTTTCAATACTTTTGAAAAATGTAGTTATGACATAATTTGATGTTACTGCATCTGTATTTTGCTCTCCCAAATTTTTAAACTGCTGCTCAGTATTGTGTATACCCTGGCAACTCATGGCTCCTATTTCACCTCTAAGCCATAGAATGCCTTCAAACTATGCTTTGGACTCCTTCTTGTGGAGATAGCACTGCTACCTTATAGGATCACAGAATCATTAAGGTTGTAAGGGACCCTTAGAGATCATCTAGTCCAACCCCCCTGCACTTGCAGGGTCACTAGAGCACATGGTACAGGACTGCGTCCAAGCAGGTTTTGAAGACCTCCAGAGGAGATTCGACAACCTCTCTTGACAGCGTATTGCAGTGCTCTGTCACCACTGTCAATAATTTTTTCCTTAAGTTCCTGTGGAACTTAAGTTTCTGCCCATTTCCTCTTGTGCTATCGCTGGCCACCAGTGAAAAGAGGCTGGCCCCATCCTCCTCACTCCCTCCCTTGAGATATTTATATACGCTGATCAGGTCCCCCCTCAGCCTTCTCTTCTCCAGATTGAACAGGCCTCTCAGCTTTTCTTCATGCGGCAGATGTTCCAGACTCCTCGGCTGGACGGCTCAATTCAGTGCAGCAAGTAAAATGATCTTAGGCTCCCTGTCTATACATGAATAAACTAGACACTTCAGGCATATTTAGGGGATATGAGCTTTATTAACAAGGTGTTAACATTATTGTTTTGAAAATTCTGTCAGCCTACACTAGGTAATCAAAATGAAGATGCACAGCTGTCTTACATCCCCTTTCCCACAGCAGGCATTTCTTTTTGATACTCTTTAAAATGTGACAGGACAAAACCCTTCGGGAAGAGCTGTGACAGGGTTTTATCCTGACTTCCATATCTACTTCCTCTGAGTACAGTTCTTTCTCATTCAGCAGCCTTTGCTCTAGTGGTCATATATTTCTTCTCAGAATCAACAAGTATGTTTCAAGAAGCAAAACATAATGAACAGGCTCAGAAGATTTTGGAGCTCTAGAGAACAGGAGAAAAGAAGGCTGTTGTCTCAGTTTGTTTTTGGACAGCAAATACTAATCTCTAAGCCAACAGTGTTGCAAACTCTACATGCCAGGCCTGCCATCCTGATGGCAGGATGCTTTGGGTGTGGGATTCCTGCCAGCAGCAGCAGCACCCTTGCAGTGGTGCTGCCGGATGGGGAGAGGAGACCTGATCCTCTGCACGATATCTGGTGTCTCCAGGGTGGTTCTGTGAGCATCACAAGGGTGAGATGGTCCTGCCCACTCTTCTCATTGTCTCCAGCTTGGAAAGATGTTGTATCAACGTTACTGTCTTGCTATATTCCCGCAGGGGGATTTGCTATGAAAACATGTTAAAAAACAACTCATCATTTCTAGAGCTTTCTTTTAATTTCTTAAAAGCTAACAGTGATGAATTTTTCCCTCAACTTAATTAATTCCATGGAGAAATGAAAGTGTAAATCGCATGCACTGTCTGGCAGGGAGGCAGTTCTCTCAGTATATACCTTGATACTTGGATGGCTGGGATACACTGTGGGGCAAGGTGAAGTGGTACCAACTGTCTGCTTTGGATCTTCCAGCTGCACTATCAAAATGAAGGGTGAATTATAGCATTTGTTCCCAAACTGGTTTCCAGGGTTATTCTCCCTTACACAGCCACAGAGTGAGCAGAAGTCACTCCATTAATGCAGCAATTCATTTTTTTGGTGCATTAGTTTAATCTGTTGAAAAAAAGTGGACCAGAGCATGAAATGGAGCATCTGAGCTGCACCCTAACAGTGAGTACTGTTGACTCTGTGGAAAAGTAGCCTTTTAGGGATATGCTATAAAAGGAGATGTGAGGTGGTGACCTCAACTGTTTGCTCCATGCATGAATCACAGCCTTCAACTAAAAAAATAAATAAATAAACACTCTTTGAATCCCAAATGGTTCTCAGAAGAGCTAGAAACATCAGGAGAAACTTCCTGCTTCAACTTGGTAGTGGGTGTAATTTTCAGTGATAAAGAATGAGGAAACACCAAGCTTACACAGAACTTCAGTAGTACTAGAACGAAAGAAGAATGATTTCCAATTCTTTAAAAAATATTCATAGAAACTGTTAGGATCATGTTCAAAGCTCAAATTTTAGAGATTTTACGTTTTCAGAAAAAACTGCACAGTTCTGGGTTTGCTTGTGACAAAAACAAGAATTGATAGTATTTTCTGTGTTGGTGTGGCAGAAATAGAAAATAAAAGCAGAATGACATGCTTTTTGGCATTTATTACTTTGTTTACTTTCATTTACTGAAGGCTTTTTTTTGTATTCTGTGAGCTAATTTCCTTGGGAATTGATAAATAACAATTTCCTGGAATATTTTCACCCCTGTAAAATCTTGGCACACTCTAGTGATCTCCCAGCAAACATAAGACATACAGCATTTCCTACCCTCCCTACCCCCACAGAAAAATGCTTGGAGAAAAGAACATGATAAAAGTGAATCTAAAATGGAATATGAAGCAAGAAAAAGGGGAATAGCCTTTCCTTGGAAAGAAATCTTTTTGTGAATCATGAAACCTACCAAAGATTGTAGGTCACTACGGAATACTGAAAAAAAAGGAGCAGATCTTTAACTGTTTTACCGTCACTAAACTGCAGGGATAGATCTGGGCTCATGCAGTTCTCTAGGTATGTTCTGATAGCCCATGGATGGAAATTAACAGCTGCAAGAAGCAGTGGAAAACCAGCAGATGGTTAAGCTTGAATCCATTTGTGGTACTGATTCTTAGCGCTGCTATACTGAAAGTAGGTTTTTTTTGTTTGTTTGTTTTGTTTTGTTTTGTTTTGTTTTTTAAGCCAACGATAACTCATGAACCTTGACATAAGAACACTGAAGATACTTGACACAACAAGCTTGGCTTTGAGTTCCTCCCCGGGGCCTATCTCAGCAAGTCTACCTAATGCTAAAACTAAAATTTATTTGACTTCACTGCATTTCTATCTAGGATGACCTTTTTAAAGTTAAGTTAGGATAATCTTTTTAGTAAGCTTTTTTAATGTTGAAGAGAAACTTTTACAGTGTGGTTTTAAGTAATCTATAAAGTGAAAATGAAGATTTATAACTTCATATCTATAGCCGGAAAATCAGTTTTGCAAAAAGAGTAGTAAATGCTGTTTTGTTGTAATTGATCATTGATCACTGCTCCATTACCAGTCACTTCTGTCTTGACCTATGACATCCCCTCTCCCCTCTCTATCTTGTTCTGAGTTACTCTTTGCAGAATCAAATGGGAAAAGAATGAAAATGAACTTAGTAGAAGACAGTTAGTATAGTCTTTCATCTTCAGAAATGCTTTTAATTACTGGAATAGCTTTTCTGTTAATGTAGTGGATTTATTGAGGTCTAGACAATCTTTCAACATTTCATCAGAGGCAGCACACTCACTTTAAAGTGCTAGTGATAGATGTTTGCTGTTGCTGTTGTAAACAGCCTACATCCAGATGTAAATGTTGGATCAAAAAAGGCATTTTCTTTGCATCTCTCTCAGACAGAAGGCATGCAGGTGCAAATGCCAGCCAGGATGGTCTACATGGCAAAGTAGTGACATTAGGATAGCAAAAAGCCGAAGGAATGACTTATTTTGAGAAAACATAGAACAGCAGAAGAGCATAGGAGAGGGGAAGAGATGAGAGTATTCTTCTTGGTAGAGGAACAAGGAAACCCCCTTCAGAGATAAAATAGAGCCATGGGAATAAGCTTCAGTTTAACTGAAGGGAACTGACATTGCTCTGGTAAGTTTAACGATAGTGTCACATGGATGGGATGGGCATCCAGGGTAAGGGCAGAGAGAGCAGAGCAGAAAAGAGCTTGTTTCCAGGCCACCAATCTGCCAACTGAGAGAATTTGGATTAACATTAACTTCCTCCTTACAGTAAGAACCATAGCATGGGACTTATTTTATTTTAAGAAAGAAGGGTATAAGGTGAGCAGAGGAAAAAAAGGAGCTGGAAAGAAGCAAATAAATACCTCAGAGAGTTCAGCTATCTCCCTCCCCTCTTCCCTTCCTCCCTGAAAAAAGAGCCCTACAACAATATACAGTTCACTTATGGCAACAACAAGACTGTGGCTGCTGACCTCTCTTGATCACACAAGCAAGTATTACAAGAAGCAATTATGAAAAGCTAGGAAAGTGTTTGCAGATACAACAATAGTTTATTAAAGCCCATCTGGTAGTAAGCCAGCAAGAGGGAGTGTCACTATGCATCTAGAGAAAGTGATTAAAATATAAACAGGATGTGTTGGAGGAGGCAAATAATATAAAAGATAATCATATTGATGCAGCATTTCATTATTTAGCTTTTTTGGTACAGCAGCTACACTTTGCCGACTGCCAGCTGCTGCTTTTCTCGACAGCCTGGCATATTCTTGGCATGTAATTGTACGACTCGCAAGGTATAATTAGTACACACTAGCTGAAGCAGACAAGAGGACACAAGCTAGAAATCTACAGTCTTGGTGCTGCTCCTATTGAGAAAAGGAGTGTAGGTCATGCTCCTACATCAGGTGATGCATACATGGGTTTGTATTTCTATAGATCTTCCTCCTTTCTCCTTCATATAAACTGGGAAGACACTTTTTGAAGAATGTCTGTATGACCAAGTACACCTATATCTGCATATGTCTTTTACAGATTTTCAGATAGGATAACATAGCATAGCAGCTTCCAGCTGTCATAATTAGATAAGTTGTGTCATAATTACCCCATGGAGACAAAGGTCATCCAAATGGTCCTCCACCATTTTTGCAGCTGTGGGATCTTTCTCAAATATCTTAATCCCTTTCTATGCTACCTATTATGCATAAAATGTTTCTCCGGTTAGTCAAGGGATATCTTGCCTTTTTGAGAGCTCTTCATAGATTTCATTTCTTGTCCCTATTTCTCTTGGCCAGCCATCTCACAGAATCAGAGAATGGTTGAAGCTGGAAGGGACCTCTAGACATCAGCTGGTTCAACTGCCCTGTCAAGCAGGGACACCTAGAGCACATTGCACAGGGTGGCATCCAGGTGGGTTTGGAAGATCTCCGGAGAAGGAGCCTCCAAAGCCTCTCTGGCAGCCTGTTCCAGGGCTCTGGCACCCTCATAGGAAAGAAGTTCTTCCTCACATGGAGATGGAGCTTCCTGTGTTTCAACTTGTACCCATAACCCGTTGTCCTACCATTGGCCACCACTGAGAAGAGTTTGCCCCCATCTTCTTTACGTTCCCCTCTCAGTTACTTGTACCTATTGATCAGATCCTCTCTTAATCTTCTCTTCTCCAGGCTAAACAGGCCCAGCTCGTTTTAGTCTTTCCTCATAAGACAGATGCTCCAGTCTCTTAATCATCTTTGTTGCTCTATGCTGGACCCTTTCTAGAAATTCCACGTCCCTCTTGTACTGCCCAGAACTGCACACAATATTCCAGGTGCGGCCTCACCAGAGATGAGCAGAGGGGCAGGATCCCCTCCCTCCACCTGCTGGCAATGCTCCTCCTCGTGCAGGCCGGGATCGCATTGGCCTTCTTGGCCACGAGGGCACATTGCTGCCTCATGGTTAACTTGTTGTCAACCAGGACTCCCAAATTCCTCTCTGTGGAGAGAGTACTCATGGTATCATTCAAAAAATAATCCTTATTATCCATGTCACATGCCAAATCTATCTTTTTGTCTTTCTAATTAACCCACATTTAGCCTAAAATTAATTTATCTCCAGTGGTCCCTGGTTCTAATATTTATTAATGCCTATTCTATTGCTCCCAAATTTTATTATTGTGGTGAGTTACTCCTACAACAAACTTTTGATTCAGCCAGTGAATAAATCCTTCCAATCACAAATGCATATACTTATAACAGAGGAGCAAGGGTTGAAGACTCTTAATTTGCTGAATGAGTACCATCTCCCTTAACTTTCTTTTCCCCCAGAAAAGCCATCATTATTTCACTGACACACATTAATAAAATTTGTATTTTAATGAAAAGTGTTATATGATAGAAAGATGTTGAGTTGAGCGTGTACTTCTGAGTCATCTGAAAGACTCTTTCAGGTAGGCATCCCTTGGTTCCTAGGATTTCAGTTCCAAGAGGCTGTCAGTTTAAAGTTTTGTAGGGAACAGGCTGCTTGAGCAAAGACTGCAATATTCTCCTATCTTCATCTTTTCTCCGGAAAACACAGAGGTAGCATATGATTATCTTGGGTTCAATTGGCCCAATGGTATGGAAAGTGGCTTGCGTCTCAGAATATTTTATGAGATCTAGATATAAATCATTGCTGGCAAAGATGATTTAGCAGTTTGAAGAAAAGGAATGAGTCACTTAAGGAAGAGAAAACACTCCAGCATCCCTTGAACAGCAATCACACCATCTCTATAAAGGCCTGCTAAGCTACTGTGGCACAAAAATGCCATCAGAAACTGAAAGAACGTTTTTGAAGAGTAAAAATGAACTTCAGCTGCTGGCTGATGAGAAAACGGCTCCTGTCTCCCCTGAGAGCTCTCCCAAGAGCTATGGCACCCTAACTATTGAAAAAGCACAAATGTTCCCTCAGAGAAAGTTGAATAAATACATGGGTTTGGATTACATCATGCTCTTTTTGTATTTTCACTAGCTTCACTATTCAGCTCCCGTTCAGAAGCTTGAATAATGTTAGCCTTGGGACGTTTTCTGTGAAAATTAACTAAAACTTGGAGGGCTTTCCAACCCTTGTGTTTCAGTCTGAGCTGAATTATATTGGAAGGATGCTACAGATTAACATGGAAATGAAAATGCCAGATGGAGTTTCATATTTAGTGTTACTGTTTCTAGAGCAAATTTAGAAAACAATGTTGGGAACTGAAAAACACCTTTTTAGTTATTGTGTTTGTTTTGTCTCTGGTAAGCTGATAGGAAAGCTAGAAAGTAATATTTTTTTTTTCTCTCTCTCTTGTGGAATGAAAATCTTTCTATTCCATTTGGATTCTAGTTTCCATCTCTGCGCTGCCATCACTGCCATCTCAGTTGGTCCCATCGCAAACAGTATCTGCACAGCTCAAGATGCAGCAGGAAAAAGAGATGAAAATGTGTTACCCTGCATTTACTTTACAAACAGTATCTGCACAGCTCAAGATGCAGTGGGCAAAAGAGACGAAAATGTCTTACCCTGCCTTTACTTTATGGAAAAAATGCATCAGTGAGCTACATCAATGAGTATTCAACATGGAAAACCTGGTGAGTGAGTCTGCTGATGAAGGGCAAATATGTTACAGGTCAGTTTTTGACAGCACAACTGAATTTTTTACAAAGAAGTAATAAAACACAGGCAAAAAGATTCTTTTATTATTCAAATCTGCAAGTGTGGTTCTGAAAACACAAAATGAGGAAGTTTGCTGAAGATAACAGTAATTATATTAGCAAAAGTCGAGAAGTCTTGCACTTGGCATGGACCAGCTCCAGGCATTGATCCAGACTAGGGACTGATGGGCTGAGGAGCATCCTTGATGAGAAAGACCTAGGTGTCCTCATGGTCATACTTAAGCCAGCTGTGAGCCCTGGCAGGGATGAAGACCAACAGCATACTGGACTGCATTAACAGGACTGTAGCCAGTAGCTCTAGGGAAGTGATTATTCCCCTCTATGCAGCACTCATCAGACCACATCTGGAGTATTGTGTCGTTTTGGGCCCTCTCAGTACAAACTAAAGACAAGACAAGCTGTCATGCTCTGCAAAGAGCTCCCAACATGGTTGTGGCTGGAAGAGAGGCCGGAGGAGCTGGGCTTGCTCAGCCTGGGGAAGGGACATATTCAGGTCATCAAACAACTACTTTCCATACAGTTACTGAATTACCATGAGTTTTATTTCATAAACACAATTCTTATCTTGTTTTCATTCTCTCTCTGTCTTTTAATTATTTCTGTTCTAATCGGCTTAACAACTCAGTAGCTATTCTGTTATGCCAGAGCAGTTTGGCTTGCTCTGTGGTGCCATTATTTATTTCATTTTGCAGAGACGATATTAGTTATAAATATTCCTCTGTGATGTACTTATGAGGTCCTCACTTGTCATAGAAAGTATTACCCATCCTCTTAAAACATAGTTGCACTATGATAACACAGAATAGTTTTTGATAATTTGGGTACTTGCCACACGTCTAGAATGAGAATATTTGTAATGGTATGCTCCTAGAGCATAAAGGAAGTTTGTAACTGTATATACAGTTACAGAAAGTCTATCTAATAGTGAGCAACACTGGATATCTGAAAGTATTACTTTAACTTTGTAAAAATATTGGCTTTCCTCTTCTGTGTAAACTTAAATGATGTCTCAGCAATGCAATGATTGAGTGTTGAAATATGGTTTTATTTTCCCTTATGCTTGTTTTCAAATGTTTCCAAGCTGCTACCTGCATGTGATTTCTTGCATTCACTTATGTTTATTACAGTTAGCTTCTTTCCTTATAAACATGTAAATCACCAATCCTGGAAACCTATATTCTGGTTTCTGTTTTTCAAAGTCCACTATACCGTAGTAGTTTCCTATTCCGAATCCCTGCAAAGCGACTATGACAGTCATCTATATTCATCCAATATGTTTATTTTCATTGACAAGAAATTATAGCAAGTTCGTGGAATTCACCATGCATTAGTGATGTTTATTGTGAATGACAGCCCAAGATATTTCTGGGAGGTTGTTCAGGCTCTCAGAACTATGCCTGACTGTATCTCTCTCTCCTTAGTTCTCCAGAGACTACATGTGCATGATCAGCTGTATCACACATCCCCTTTCTTTATTTAACACTCTTTTTTACACAAGAAACTCTATAGGTGAAGCTATAAAGAGTGACTAGTGATCTATAAAAATATGAGTGGTATCCCCACATAGTTTATTAAGCTGCTATTTTACACTAGCTGTCAGATTAGATATAATAATAATGATATAATTTGATATAATAATAAGGAAATTAATTTCCTTTCAGTCATCAGCAAAATGATTCTTGTGTGGGGTCATGAAAGATTGGAATTCTCAGAAATATTAATTACATGATATAACACTGTGGTGTAGGAATCATCTGTCATAATGTGACCATTTTACAATGACAAGATATCTACTAAGGTGCAACATACCTCTACTCCCTTCTCCAATCAGTGAAAAGAAACAGACAGTCTGTAGTGACATTCAGTACTTCCTGCAGTATATGTTCAAAATAGAAGGTGATATGGGTGAGGAGATGATTTTTTGCCTGACTACAGAGGGAGTCCAGGGTGACCAATGCATGAGATTACATGGTAGATATCTCCTATGAGATAGAAGTCCCTCCTGAGATGAACCAAACGTTCCTCTGAGTTTCAAAATAAAACAAAAAAGATCAGAAACATTCTGTTTTGTATGCTTTTGCAGTGACTTAAGAAGATTTGTGCATTCTAGAATCATACCACTGAAGTTGCACTGTCTTTGTAATAGAGCTGAGGAAGGTATGAGTTAAATGAGATTTGGAGGGTTTAATACAAACATATCACATTTAGTCTTAAATGACTTTATTACTGGATGGAACATTCTCCTTTGCTCCAAAAATGCTTATGACTCCTCAAATGCCTACCTGGCTATTTATTGCTAATACCTTCTGTCTTGCAGTTCTAGCATTACCATGAGAACTGTTTTTTTTCCTGACAATATTCTGGCCGTTTACCAATTTTAGCCGAAATCTGTAAATGGTTAGTTCTCATGGTAACATGAGAACATTTAAAACGGGAACATGTTTTAACCTTTGCAAAGGGCAAATGCTAATGCTGTTCTGTAATCTGTAGTTTGCCTAATCCAGGCTACATCTCCTTATTTTCTCTGATTCTACTTAGACTGTACATTCTTAAAAGATTTAGGAACAGGTTCAGTGAAAAAAAAATGTACTGCCTTCTGTAAGCTTTGTTAAGGTTTAAATCTACATTTAGTATGAAAAAATACATGTATGTGTAGCAACTCAAATTAAAATTCTGGACTTCTAGTTTCAAGCATAGAGTCAGATCCATTTCCAGACCCCTATCTACAAGTCAGTGCAAACTACCTTTTATAGGTCTTCTGGGTAAAAAAACAAAAAAACAGACGTCTAATTTGGAAAAGCATATGACACTTATAGGGAAACTGAGTAGTCTGCTAGGAGGCTGTACTGTATTGTGTTTAGTGTACTACCTCAAAAATAACATTTACAAGAATGATCACAATCTCTTTCATGGAGAGCATAGTTTTCATAGATCTGAAACACTATAAAGTCTTCAGGTTGGCTGTAAATTTCCCTGTTCCTGCCTGTACCTACTTGTAGAGCACTGAAAAACATTGGGTGCAAGCCAATGAGTTCATAAGTGTCCTTAATCCGATGCCTTTGCATAAGTGATTGATACTGTGCTTTGCTGTAAGAGGCTAATGAGTCTTTGCTTAATAAAGAAAACTATCTAGATGAGATGAAAGACTAATGCAATTAATTCTGCCAACTGTCGCTACTTGGAAGTGTACTTAACTTTGTGTAGTGCCTGAGTGGAAGCATAGATGCTTCATTTGTATTCTGAATGATGTCTTTAAGGTGGGATATTCTGTAAACCTTCTCAAAAGCTGTCTTGCCTTATCTGATAGGAACAAGTTCTGTGAGCTGTAATGTGGGACGTCTGTAATAAGCTTGAAGACGGTTTAGTGAGTGAGGTTTCATTATAGAAATAATGGGTGACTTCTCCTGTGCCTCAGTGACCAGGAACCTCAGTTCTTCAGAGGTCATCTTCATCAGTTCTCTGGAATAAAAACTTCATTTTTTTTTCAATTTTCTAGCTCAGCTGGGTTACTTTTCAGAATTCCTTTTTCTCCTTTCTCCCTAATCCTTTCATTGGTGTACTGAGAGACAGATGGCTAGCCACTGCTATCTCTCCAAGTTAATACTGTTTCCCCTACTTGCTGGGGAATATTTGTCTCATTGCAATTTCCTATTTTGACCCACAGGGTAATTTTAGCTCATTTTCTCAGGGGAAAGATTGAGTTCCTGGAGGCTGGAGTTTCTAATATTGTGACTAAAATTGCAAGTTAGATTTAGAGACCCAGTTAACTGGTGCGTACTTTTCTTAGATGAGCTTGAACCCAGTGAATCTTGCTTCTAGATTCACAGTGAGCTTAAAATACATGGAAACAGTCTCTTCAATCAGGACTCTGTGCAAACCATATCTGAAGCAAAACAATCAGAAAAGCAGTTTCAGGTTGGTGCTGATGGGTTTACGCAGATTGACTTCTCCTTGATTGGCAATTTCTGCTTCACATGACCTCTGGTTGCTTTTTGTCACTGTAAGTATGGATACAACTTTGTTTTGCTCACACCTTCTCCTATCCAGTCCACCCACTGGAGTAAGGTATTTCGTTTTCTCTCCCTCCACACACATAGCTTACTTTAAAGTGACATATATTTATCTCTTGAAAGTGAACATTCCTTAGAAATCTGGATGTTTTGTAAAATTAACTGAGGTTAAGAGATATTAATACATATAATCAAACTGCAAACTTTAGTGGTCTGATCCAAAAGTAGCTCTTTCTGGATGGATATGTTGTTAATAGAAAATCCACTTGCAAGGAAAATAATTATCAGTAAGGTCTAGTATGTGATTTTTTTTTGTGCAAAATGCATATACATATACACTATATATTTGAAGAACTTAAGATGTGCAAAGAGAAAGAGCTATCAAGTCTGAATTGCCAGTTGATTAATTGTAGACACCAAGTGAAATACGACAAGAGTCACCATTTCTCCAGTGACAATATTGCAAAGAACAGCACTAAATTTTCATGGGGAAAGGGATGTTATTCTTACAGAAATTTCTGTGCACAAAAACAATTTTGCTAAAAGTCTTTGGCAAGTCTACCATCAGTATAAACATTAACAAGTAGAAGCAAAATCATGTGCTCAAAACAGTATATGTCACTGCAAGCATCTTTTGAAGAAGCTGGGGCATTTTATTACAGCAAGATACATAAATCCTCAAAATATTTAAAAACAAAATTGGGCTGATTAGAGCAGGCACCTCAAATATCCCTTCCATGGCCTGGTATTGCCTGAAGTACCCTGTCAGGGCTCCCCTTCTTCTTACTTCTGCCTTTTATGCAGTCGTTGTCTAAGGTGTGCGTGAAGTGCATCAGGCCCAGAGACCAAAGCCATTTCTTGCTTCCTAGGAAGACTGTTTAGCCTAACGGTCTGGCCACAGAGCCCCTTTTCTTTTGCTGTAGTGCCTGAAAAAATAATCTGAATATTATGTAGTTATAGGGTCCTCGATCATTTTCCAGCTGAATAAAAACATTATGTCAAGGAAATTCTCCTCTTCTACTTAGACACTTTTGCCTTCCCGCCCATTCAAAGCCCTGCAGAATTTCACCATATCCCTGGGATAGTGGCAGTATGTCCATTTACATGGGAAAGCTATACTGGGAAAGCATGTTGTATATTTTTAGCTATTTTAGATGAGATTTAGCAGTAGGAGACAAAGGAAAGCGTTAAAGATATGTGACCAGTCAAGTCTCTGTGGACCAGCTGTTTGGGAACCTTGAAGATGGCAAGATGCATCATACTGTGAGCTCATGTGACCCTATGTTTATTTCCCTTTAAATCCCCAGACTATTAATTCATTTAAAAATGAATAAAAATAAGAAAACAAAACAAGTCTTTGTTTTCGATAGTAACAAATATGTTTGGCAGAGTGATGTTTTTACTGTTAATTTTTAAACAGTTTTTGTTGCTTTTTTAAAGCGCTCTTGAGATTATTCTATAGTTGGCAGGAATACTCAAATGTGCTAGCATCAGAAAGAAGGGAGCCTCTAGCAGCTGTTTCATGCCAGCATATCTCAGGCAAATGTTTTCTCCATTTGTAATTTTGGGGAAAATGCTTGCAGGTAGGGTATTTCATTGTATCCTTTACTTTGTGCATGACCCTAAGAAGGATTATGCTGGCTGAATTTTGGAATCAATAAATATATTGGGAATCTTAGTTGAAATTAAAGGAGTTTCTTTTTCTCCACTGAGCTGAAAATACAAAATTGGCAGGAAGTAAATTGTCATGCTTGGCCTTATCACTCAATCGCATTGAAACAGAAATGCCCTTTTGCAAAGGGTTCATCCAAAAGCGTCAGTGAAGAATGAAGGATCATCACAGTGCAGTCAACAAGACTGAAAAAAATGGGATGAAAATAACATTTCACAGTCCCTTTAATATTCTGCTCATGCCTTATGCTGTCCATTCCCAAGATTAATGGGAATTACTTGTTTTCTTCAAAAATACAGTTTAAGTACTGGGAATTAACATGCCATATTTGGCAATAATAGCACAATTCAAAACCAAAGGAAAACTACAAAAAGTAGCATACTATCCAATTTTTTTTTACCCTTATCTTAAACGTCCTTGAGTAATGTAAATATCTTCTATGGACACATTCCTTCCAAAGGTATTTTATGACTGCCTTTTTGATTTCAGCATATTCAAAATCCACAAAAGGTGTGATTTAGTATCAGTCTAAATCAGACTGATGGTATCCAAAATGCAATGGCAGTTTCCATTCCTGCAGTCAGTTGTGAGGACAATAAAGAGCAACTTTGCATAGTCTTGCAGAAGGGTACTCTCCCTGAATAAAAAGATCCACTTAGGTAAATCTGAGTTGCTGAAGTGGAGCAAGGTCATCAGGAAAATTAGATAGTTTATTTATATTATCAATACGAGGAATAGGAATTGAATTTAGAGGATTATAACTGAGATTCTAGTGATGCTTTGTTCTTACTGCTGGAGATAAATCAAATCAAACAAGTGAAAGGTGAAACAGTCTTCCCAGAACCTTCCGAAATATTCGGATAGTATCCCGTGGTCTTACGAGGGCACCGGCCCACAGAAGAAATCACATCTGTGATGGAAGCTGCAAAATCAGCATCTGGTGTGCAAGTGGATGACAAAACAAGAAAGAATCTAAATAAAAGGCAAGAGTGTCTATAAATCCTGACAGGAGCTTTCAAGTGATTTCAATTTTAAATTCTTAGCACTGGCATCAGATTTAGCTGGGCTTGCAAATGAAAAATTTGTCTGCTTTCTCTTCTTACTAGGCCTTGTCCAGAACAGATGACACAAAGGGAATATCATGGTCACCTCCCTTACCAGGAGTAGGAACAAATCATAACCAACATAGCTCGTAACTAACTCCCACTTCACTTTTTCTTTTTCTTTTTTTTTTTTTTTTTTTCCCCAGATATAGGAAAACCGGACAAAACCACAGTTTCACTCCTCATTTTCCATTCTTGCTTCTTCTTTCCTACTCTCCAGTTCTCTGATATCTTGTTCTCTCCCTCAAAGGAATTGTTTGTGAAATAATGGCATGTACTTCATTAGGATATTATTTACAGTTAGGTATGGCAGCAGCATGTTTTGTTGAGCAAACAGAAAGGGAAAACTGTAATTCCTTTGAGCTAAAAGCATTCAGTATTTCATATTCAAAATGTTAAAAGGTTATTTCTTGCAAGTGCCACCATAGCAACCAAACATATTTGGTGTCACAACCTCTGAAGAAGATTTGCATATTAAGTTTTTCAAGACTGATTGCTTGAGCCCTACAAAGACTCACTGATTTAGGTGGAGTCACCCTGCATTTGGCGGATTTGATTTAATCTTCATGGTCTGTCTGCATGATTTCTTTTAGAGGTCTTGACCTACTCACCCATTCCACATATACTCACTGATTATGGACAAACTAGGGTGGTTTGAAATACAGTATGGGGGAAGTGTGAAACGATGTCAGTATTTACAGACTGAGCTCAAGGTACTGCATACGCATAACTATATTTAAGTATATAGATAATATTGGCTAGTATTTCAAAAGACCTGAGAGCTTATTAATTCCTTTTTGGCATTCCAGCAGAGATGATCAGAATCTTGGGGGGAAAAAAAGAATTAATTCCATATAACATAAAGGCAGCAGATTCCCCTTTTTTGTCTGCATGGATCACTTGGGCCTTCTTTGTACAATAACCTGTTACGGCCTCCGTGCTTTTCTGGACCTACCAAGCCAACCAGTGCTCCCCAAGAGCAATCCCGTGAGTTCACACCAAGGACTCTGAGACTTCCCAGGCAGCAAGCTCAGACTGCTGCTGAGCTGCCCCAGAGCCCAGCGTGGGCTCTGGAACATGCAGTAGATGCAAAGTGGGCAGATGGGGCTGGGGGACTGCAGAAGGAGCACTTATTTACACTTTATGTACTTCACTTTGGGATCTCAGATTTGAAAATACTGAGCTAGGTCCTTGGAACTTACCAGCAAGAGTTTTTCAGATAATTCTTAATTACTTATCTCAGCTTTTCCTATAGAGGAACTGTTATATTGCTTCCTGTAGACAGCACTGTATTCTTGTCAATTCTGAGGGGTTTGACCCTAATGATTAATATGTTGCTTTATTACAGATCCCAAAATGTTCATATATGTGACCAAAACTGAGCCTGGGGTCCCACCTTTTGCTGTGCAGATTTTAGTTTTAGCCTCCTTCATTATTCTATTGTGTTTCTAAAATTTAATTTATATCCCTGAGGATTTTCTACATGCAAATTATTTTAACCTCATATTCTTCAAATTTGTCACTGCTATATACGATCAGTGACTGTGATGTGGCATATTTCACCACTGAAAACAGGTTGGGTGAGAACAGCTTGGTCCCACCTAGAGTGTTTTGAAGATGACTGAGGGGACATGGACTGCTGAGAACAACAGTGTGGGAATTTTCCTCTGGAAAGTGTAGAGGATTTGTGCAGGTTGGGGAGCTCAGCTGGCTCCCTGGATATACCTGTCCCACAAGAGGGGGTGTCTCACACAGAAACATGCCCAAGATGTGGGAACGTAGCAGGTGGGACCGAGTGTGATGAGGGTGCTCCGCACAATCTCCAGTGCGGACAACCTGCGCAGGGACACATGCCCTGGGGTAACGGGTGCTGGCAGCCGTGCCCTTCCCACAGCACCATTCCTAGTTAAATTCCATCTACTTCAGAGACAGCTGGGGGCTTCCCAGCTGCTCCCTTGAATCCTAGGACTAATGAGGGAAGAGTTATTCCAGAATTATTCAAGCAGAATTTGAACCACTCTTCTAAATGTGAATGGAGCAGAGGAAGTTTTAAGTTCATCTCCCCAGCCATGTACATTATTCTTTCTTTCTTTCTTTCTTTTCTTTTTTTAAAAATAATTATTCCTTTTTTTCACAAATAATTACTGGTTCAGATCTTTAGCTGGTACAAATTATTTTATTTCCTTGAGGCTATGTCGGTTTACCCCACTGTGAATCCAGTCTGATGACTTAATTGGAAATCTGGGGTAAAATGCTAATATCCAAGAGCATCACAGTCTCTTCACATAGATGTTTCCATAGTAACATAAGTATCATGGTACAGCCACAGTGAATGGGGGGTTTATGTGATTTATTTCTTCTTATGTGATTTTTTTAAATGAAAGAATATGGATGGGGACAATGCAGAAATGATACTAATTGATCCACAAGTACAGAAAAGGATTTGTCAGGGAAAACATGGTTATGTGTCCAGGGGATATATAGACATGTTATTATGAATAAAAAGTGGGATTGTGGTCTCTGTCTAATATACATGTGTTTTAGATTTAAAACCATGGCAGTCTTTATGTAGATATATAAAAGGCTCCACCAAAAATGCTATAAATTCTTTACAATATTAATTTTCTTACTAACCAGAGTATTATATTAAAGGGCTAAATCAACTGCCTCTGCCTCCCCTGTTACAAGCAGAGCCAATACCCAGACATAATCAGCTCAAGTCAATGAACCTCCCTGTCTAAAACCATTTCCAAGTATCTTTTCCAAATGCTCACGTTGTTGAGCAACAGGAATAATGAAGCCTGCCAGCCCAGTTTCTTAGGGGTCTGTGTCTCCGGTAGCCAATAAAGTACAATTTCTGACCAAAGCATTTTCAGCATTTATGGCAGTCATGACAGTTCTCCTGTAGGGATTATCTGACATCTAATACGAGTCGAGGTCTTTCATCTCACAATACAGGCAGTGACAGGGTCATTCCTCCATGCCTTTTTTTGATAACTAGTGGAAAATTAACATATTTAAGACTATCACCTCATAAAATTTGATCCCATCAAATATGGCTGGAAATGGATGATGGGCTCAAAAGTTATTAAGCACAGTAGACAGGTATGCACATACACTGTAAGCACATATGCTCTTCTCTGAGAGAAAAAGAGGAATAAAGTTTGCAATATATCTGAAAAGTAATGACCTGAAGCTTCTGTAGATTAATTTGGTCATCTGTAAGGGCCTTCACTAGGCCTCTGCTGCCCCATTTATGGTTCCAGTTGATATGTGAAAGAAAGAGGAGCAACCCTCAGCACTTTGGCTATGTGTGGCATCAGGATATGGACCTACCATCTCTAAAGGTAGGGACAGGGAACAGGTCCTAGCACTGAATCCCTGCTGTCCACATCTGCAAGTTGTTTTCTTGCTCCTTGGCTCTGTTTTGGGACCTTCCAACTCTCTGTATGACAGATTATGAGAGTTAGCCTCAAGTACTGTGGTACTAGTTGGTGCACTAGTTGGTGCAACTTGGCCTCCCCGCCCAGGACTGGGCCCAGATTCCCCTTTATTTAGCAGCAATAACATAACTCGTATAGATTAGACCCAAATCAATGTGCATTAAAGGACAACACCTTGAATTTCACCCTGAAGCTTGAAGTCCACAAGGTGGACAAGGTTTCATGAAGCACCTCCATTGAGGGTTGCAGCATGGAGTTCCAGGAACACGGGGGTGCTGAATTGCAGGTTACTGTTAACCCTTTAACCCTTTACTACGACCTATAAAGTCTTACTCCTTTTCCAGTTTTTCCTGACAAGCAGTGAGGTGCTACACCTCTTCCCTTGCCCCTTCCACCACCACTGAGGCTGTGTTTCTGCAGGATGGACAGCCTTGTTTTGGGCCAGCCTCTGATGTCAGGTCCTAAGCATCATGACCACATGATGCGTAAAGTGCTGACCCTAGACAAATTTGCTCTGCCAGCCTCAAACTTGTACTGAAAGAGGTTGTGTTATCCTAAAAGATTTCCTGCCGCTGGATTAGGTCTCACTTGTCCTCATGCTGCTGGTATGAAGCACCTGCAAACACAGTGCCACATACTATAACTGACCTGACAACTGCTGTTATGTGCCTGATGCAGAGTGAACGTGCGCTGCTGGGAGATGCGGGAACGTACAGATCACGGATCACAGCCACTACCTTGGAAACTGCCTGGTGCTTAAGATGCTATGTAGATTCATGGAATCATTATTGTTGGAAAAGACCTCCAGGATCATCAAGTCCAAACATAAAAGCCAAGGTGAAATTACCTCTGAAGAGAGGGAATGAATGCCAAACAGAAGACTCACCTAACTAGCTATTCGGGTTTCTCAGAATAAATTATCTCAGAATCTGCAGGAATGACTGGTTCCTTATTTAGGTCTTTTCCAGAGTTTGAAATGGTTTCAGGGACTTTTCCCAAGCAAAAATGATTTATGATGCACTTACTTGTACTTCTATACCAATTAAAAAATAATATGAGTAAATGAGGAATAATGAGGCATAGGAACAAAACCCACTGGCATGGGGACCATCACAGCCCTGCACTGTTACCTCTGTGGTCCTCCCGGATATCAGAGTGAAAAGGGAAATGTAAAAGTCAAGGCAGATATTTAAACCTCCTTAGAGCAGATTCTTTCAGGCTTTTAAAACTGACCCAGTTCCTGGATTTAGAGTAAGTAAACAACAGCCTCTGCTAACCATTGGTCACTGGGATGTTTTGATTTTTTCCTGAGCTCATTGATTCTTTTAATTCAAGAGCATCGCAGGCAGGAGGGAGCATGGTGCAGGAGAGAGGCTATGCTCTTGCTTAGAAATGTGTGTGCCATCCTGTGACATTAGGAACACTCCCAGCACTTCTTTCTGCACCTCTGTGAAATTGAAATCTTATGCAGCTGAATCAGTTTTTATGATGACTTTACGTTTAGCCATCATGTGAGGGAAAAGCAGATTCAGGTCTACACTGAAAATTCAGTGTCTCTTTTCTTAAGCTCCAACAATGTCCACAGACCCTTGTTTTGATCAGATTGATGCATCGCCTCCCTTGGGTGGCCCTGCAAGGACAACAGCAGCCTTCTGATCACTAGTGCCCCCTCCACTGACAAAATTCACCATGTAGACAAAATATGGCCATTTTTCATCCTGTCCTGGAGCCGTCTGATTAACCCTAAATGGGCAGTCACATCACAAGCTATCCCCAAATTTAGGGCATACTCTAAATCTAGGGTTTTCAGTCTGCTCAGAACAGAGGCAAGTGCCAGATGCAGAATCTGAACCCTTGCTAAAGCTTTCTGTTTGATCTAACCATCCAAGATTTCAGTTTTGGTTGATCCCGTTGAAGTAACCTTAGCCAAAAAAATATTTTCCTCAAAGCCTAAAATAATAATAATAATAATAAAAGGAATGATGTTGCAAGTATAAAATGAAAACAAACTTAACAAATGGGTTTTCCATGACAGAAAAATGGTTTTGTTTTTAAAACTGAAATTTAAGACACTATAAACCTATAATATGGATTACTGGTTTGAGGTGTTTTTGGAGAGAAATTACAAGATTTTAATTAGAAATGATATTCATTGACCAAATTATATTTTTTTCTGAGTATAACCTCAGAGCAAATTTTAGCATGTGTATTTTTAGTGTACATGGTTGGCAGCTGGAAAACAGAATAGACAATATTGTTATGGATTGTAGGATCAATAATCCACATGCTAAGAAGGATTTATGTAAGGGACTATAACAGCTTAAGCTTCAATAAATAACACATAACTGAGGACAAAAATAACAGATGTTCTCTAAAGAAGAACAAGAGCATTTTTCTTTACCAGAAAGGAAAATAATACACGTAAAGGTAAAACCAAAAAAAAAAAAATTAAAGACACGTAGAATGCATATAGTTGCTTTGTAAGAACTTTTAAGCACCTATTTGCATAAAAAGAAATATGCTCAGAGCCCTGAAAGATCAGAACAAAAGGGGCCTTTCTTGTCAATGCCCATTTTATCAGCTTCCATGATAAAAAAGATTTTTTTTCTTTTTTCCTGATTGAAGTTCAAATCATAGTCCCTAAGGGAATTCCAGAGGCAGTGGAAGAGGTGAAAATAATCTCTATATTTGGATACTATGAAAGCCAAGAAAACACAAAGGTATATTGGATCTGATATTTTATTTATTTATTTATTTATTTTCTCCATATTCCTTTTTATGGGCTGTTGTCTGTTTCTTCTCTTGCACTGGGAACATCAGCCTAAGCACTGGACATCCTGGCTTTCATGGTTCATAAAAAGAAGTAAATGTGATCAAAACATGTGTTTTGTGGTTGACTTTTTTTTTTTTTGCCTTGGAGATATAGCTGTAGCTTTGATTTCCTTAATTACACCCCTCATTCTGGAAAGGTCATAGTCTAATTTTGTATACTATGCTAGGAGCAAAGGAAATAATTCTGTTTTTTTTTTTCACCTGCTTTCATAATCTAGTGAAGACTTCCTTTTTCTTTCTTTTACAGTTGCAACTACATCCTCAGGAGATATGACCAGCATGTGACCAGTCAGTGAGCAGAAAATTATTTATATTTTGATATTTGATTAATTGTGATAACTAAAATGCCTGAGGAATTGAAATCCAAGGACAAACTTACTCTGCACTGAGGAAATTCAGGACTGACACTCTGTTGCATATGATTGGTATTTACAAACAAAGAAAGAAAACAGGTTATATTTCTCTATCTTTATTCTATTTGTTTTCCCTTTTGCTTTGTATATATGGCAAAGTGCTCACACAGCTCTTAAATAACAAAAATAATGCTGTAGATGAAGAATTCATATCTTAGGGAGCACCAGTGACCCACACAGGAGAAACCAGGCTCCCCACTGCATATTCCAATAGCGTCCTTGGGAGCTCCAGGCTGCAAGCTGCTAACCCTTTTGGCTTTAATCCAGCAAGACCTTTAAGCTTAATGTGAAACACCTGAGCTGCTCTGTGGGATTCAGCTGGATTACCTGGGTAAGAGCATTTCGATGGATGATGGCCAAAGCGCTCAGCATTCTGCTCCAGTTTCAGGAGGGAGAGCACAGAGAGAGAGTGCACTTGTTCTGTGATGCTGAACAAACACTGAAGGTGCTGTGGCTTTTTTCCTTAATTACTGGCCTGATTTATTGCCTCCTGAAGTCAATGGTAAGATCCCTTTTCCCTTAATGCAATTAAATAAGGCTCTGCATGATTAGCTAACTAAACCCATGACTTTTCAGGCTTGGTGAAATGTCTGTGTTAACTGATGTAAATCTGGATCATTCCACTGTTCCACAGTTTACCCATCCCTTACTTACCAATAGATATTCTACAGGCTTAAACAAGCCTTCGCTACAGTACCCCTCCACCCCTCTTTAGTGTAATTGCTATTCTTCTCTTGGTTTCTTTAATTCCTCCAGAACAATAACTCCAGTTTTGAATAGAAGTGTATTTGTAAATACTCTTTCAAAGTGGTGGTGTGAGTAATTTATAGTTCAGTATAGTATTTCTTGCATCTGGTTCTTCTTCTCAGGATATGACCCCCAACTAACATGATTCACTCCCAGCTGATTATGTCATTGTTTCAGCCAGCTGCTAATTAGGCTTGGAAATCCTCATGATTCTTCCCCCTCTCACAACTCTGCATTGAATAATTTTGCTGCGGTGAATATCTTCAAAAACCCTTCTGGAATGGACGCACAGTGCCTTCCAACCATGTATTCCCTGAAGAATTGAATCGTTGTCTTACTTCTTTCACACCAAATGGCAGGGAGTGGGTCATCCCTTCATAGCTCCAAAGAAAAGGTGGTGATTTGTCGTCCAACTGCTCTTTTCCACCATGTATGCTTGCAGACCCTAGAGACCCTTGCTGGTATCCAGCTGCTGCTGTCAGTTCCCAGGTGGATGGGCAGCCCATCTGGCAGATGGAGCCTGCCTTAGGCTCTCTGTAAAAGCGAGTTTTGTTCCCTTGCCTTCTACCCCATGAAATTGGTAGTTCTGGCACTTATTATGAACAGCAATATAGATGTCATGAAGAGCAAACTCCTTGGTGAAGGCCTCATGACCAGCATGGCCAAGGAAGCTGCGTTTGCATGTATGGGAAATCCAGTGCTGCAGACGTGGAGCTTCACAGCCCTGCGCCATCTCCTCTGAAGCCTCGTGGCCAGTCCTTCAGCAGGCTGCAAGCACTTGTTGCCTAAGGAAATTCCTGAAATTCTCTACTTCTGCAAGCACGGCTGGTGCTATTTCAGTGCAGACTGCTGTGGGGCTTGTCACTCCTCAGCCAGCCTGACTTGTCTTTTTAGCAAATGTTTAGTTCATGCTGGTGTTCCTGAGGAAAAAAATAAATTTCATTCAAGAAAGTCAAAAAAAAAGTAGTTTTAACATTTTTCTGTTCTTCTCTCCATGTTTTCTCTTTGGTAATAATGCTACTTTCTGAATTCAGGCTAAATAACTAACAATAATCCTTGATCCCCTGAAAGGTATTTTGGGCAAGTATAATGCTTTCTCAAACATCTTTACCAATCTCTGTTCACATTAGAGAACAATACTCATAATTTGGTATACAAATATAAAAGAACTGCCAAATTGGGTCAGAACAATAGTCCAGGTTAGCCAGTACTCTGTCTCTGGTATAGTGAGACCTGCTCATTTGCCTGGTACAAGATGTTCTCTAGCAATCCTGGAAACGCTTCAGAAAAGGGAGTAGGAAATGCAGGTCATTCTTGGTGATTCTTCCCCTCTCCCAGGGCAGCTTCTGGACATGCTGGGCTGGACATGCTGAGCTCTGTGGTTTAGTAACCATAGGTGGTTTAGTGTTTCTGTAACCCTCTTGGGAATCCAGTCATGCTTTGGCCTTCACAGCATCCTGTAAAGATAAATTCCACAGTTTCATTTCCCCTGTGTGAAAGAGGACTTCCTTTATTTGTTTTAAACTTGCTGCCTGCTAATTTCAAGGGGTGTCTTTAGCTCTATGCTAAGGCATGGGAGAGTGACTATTCCATATTCACCTTCTCCATATAATTGACTATTTTATACACCTCAGTCCTCCCACCTCCTTTACACAGCTCTTTCCCAGCAAACGCAACCTAATTAGTCTTTTCTTGTACCAATGCCACACCATACTCCTAATCACATTCCTAGTTCTTTGCACCTTTTCTAGTTTCTTCCATGCTCAGGCATGCTGTGAAGTTATTTAGGGGAGGAAAAATCCAGTTTTGCTTTTGCAACGCCTTTTCACTTTGTCTCCATGCAGCAAGTGGCAATCCATGAGAGGTTTCCCAGGGCCAGTCCACGGTCATCTTATGTCAAATCCCCCAATGAATGCTTTTCATCAAGAAACTCCTGCATGTTCGGCAGAGGAACAAAGCTTTGGTACTGAAATAGCATGGTCTGCAAGGACCTCTATAAGAGAAATGCTGAGAAGGTTTTATCCCTTTTTTATCCCAGCAGCTTCTCTGTAGGAGACTGCTTAGCACACACACAGAAAAAGCATCTAAACCAAAAAGGACACATTAAGAGTGCCGAGAGCTGCTTGGCGTATATGAGTAGGTGACCAGGATTCAGCCAAGTGCCTGGACATGGAACTATTTTTATTAAAAGTTAAGTACTGGTGTGTTATCTCAAATTATTTCCCTCATGAGCTACATCTTGCCAGGTTGACTCTTGCTCACAGGAGTCCTGTCTGCTGGCCACAGGAATATGCAGCCATCTCAAACATGCTCTGTACGTGTAAGAATGTGAAGTTGAGTTAGCAAATCCAGCAGACGCAAAAGCTAGGCCTAAAGTAGCTTAAGTTGTTATCAGGCTCACTTCTGTACTCAGTTGCACCAAATTTGCTTTCTTCGATTTCAGCAAAGCGGGATCTTATTTATCCGTATAAATGGGAGAGAAGAACCAGACCTTTTGTGTTCATTGGGCCAGCAGCCAGCGCTTGAATGAAGCTGAGAATCTGGTCAAAAAACTACAGTGACATTTACTACAGCGGAAAAACTGGTTGGCTTGCAGCCTCTCTTCCTTAGCTGAAGGGATGGAATGGCTGGGCCGGCAGCTTTTGCGGGGGAGACATTGCAGGAGAACAAATCACTTCTCCCTGAGTTTCCATTTTCCTGATTTGAATAATGATCTTCTCCATTTTTTTTCCCAGGAGGGATATCACTTTCTTAGAGATGTTATTGCCAAGTACCTATCTTCAGCGTCACACACTCAGAGTAAAATACATATAAACAGAGCATTAGATATGAAGTGGTGCTGAGAACCAGAAGCCGATAATGAAACAATTCTTTCAAGATGTCATGTATGCTCTGGTGTTGGGTGGAACCATTTTCTTCTGCTGATATATCTGAATGAGCATCTATTATTGTGGGACAAAATAACAGTATAGATTGAATTAATTCCTGCGACAGGCGAGCATTCTATCAGAAACAATAGCATCAGCCGAGAGAATTAATTCCTAGGTTTGTGTTATTAGTCACCCCCAACCAACACATATTGAAGCCAACAGTGTGACAGAATGCCGTATAGTAGCCAATTCCTCCACTGTTCCATTCTTAGTTCTGTCCCCTGCTTTAATTAGAGGCCATTAATCAATCACTGCTTAATGAGTAAACCATATCAAAATGTTTGGCAGTATAATACAGCTGAAGCAAGACTCATTCTTACCACTTGAGCCTTGCATGCATCTCCATATGGAACTTCATTACAATTGCATGTGTTGATTAGGCAGCTGCAAGACTGTCCGAACTCCCCTCTCCTAAATAAGTGCCATTTCTTTTGCTCCCTCTTCTGCTTCCATCACAATAATGAATGACTGTGAGCAGAAGACTGAAGTGTCATTCTGCTATGCACTCTACAAATAGGCATAGGCATGGCTGAAACAGTCAGAGATATTTTTGTTCCTAAAGTCAAGATAGATGCCAAGTGGGATTTTTTAAGGCTTCTGGATGTCTAACACCCTGGAAGTTGAAAAGAGCTGCTAATTCCCATGGAAGTTAGACAGCTAAACTACTTTACGGATTGGCCCTGGGATTTCTAAAATCCTCCTGGGTTCTATCTTTTAGCATTTGACCATGACTCTTACTCCAAAGTAATGTTAGTCCCCCAAAATTGTATTGAGAGGTGTTTAGACAGTCCCCTGTATGTGATCAGTTTTGCAAATGCAATAGTCAGGATGCTGAGGAAGGCAATGTCATATAGCTCAGGAAAATACCAGAGCCCTGGCAGTAGACAAGATAGAATGACTAGGAGAAAGAAAGGCATTGAAATATGGAAATCCAATGATTATGGAATTATATTTATTTGAAATAAAACACAAAATGATGATCAATATTTCACTTCATCCAACTACTTTTTAGTTGATGCCTTCAAGTCCTTCTCATGCAGAAAATACTGTCTAATTCAGAAAGCACAGTATGAATGAAGGGTTGCTGAAGTGGAACGATCTACCCTGTGATCAGGCCATTTATTGTTGCTGTTTACTTAATATTTGCGTAAAGTTATGGTGCAAGGTATTCAGAGTTAGAATATTTATTTTATTTCAGTTATACTCTTTTATGGTTATACTCTTTTATGGTTATCAATCTTAACTTTGGATACAGTTCTTCTTTATAACATCAAATGATTCTATATCTTTACAAAATGAACTGAAGAACTGACAGAGATTCTTGAAAGAGTATAAGGATTTTTGTACTCTGTTGATTCACTTCTGGTGAATTCACTCTTCTCATTGGTATGCAAATTATATAAACTGCATCATAGAAGAGGATATGAATGTAGTCTTTGAAAACAAAATGGGGCTTTCTATTACATTGACATACCGTATGTTTCAGTCTTTGTTCTGTGCAAATTGCCTTCATGAAAATTGTCTTTGACTTGCAGTCATCTTCCAAGCTCTCTAGGTATTGTACTCTCTCCAGGAGAAAACTTAACAGTGGTCCTGAGTTGGGAAAAATGACCATTACATTGAGTAGCTGTCAAGTCTTCATTTTTAAATCTTCTTTAGCTAATATTTTTGAAATATTTTCCTGCCAGCCAACTCTAACAATCTGGATAGAAGGCTATCACTTCAAGTGGAAAGCTACCATATTTTTGGAAGCTTATCATGCACAGTGAGGCCAATTTATCCTAGACATATGGCACTCATTGTGTAAGAGAGGTGGAGCCTGCCTACATTCATCAGGCCCAGTGCATCCAGAACATGTCAAGATTGCTGCATATGCCAGGGCAGACATATTGTGGTCATGAGAGTCACCACAGAGGTGAAACAGAACTGAACTGCGAGCAGAAAAGCTGGGGTAGCTGGACCCAATGCATGTGGACTGATTTGCTCACATGAACAGTAGGTTGATCAGATGTATTGGACTTCTACCACTATCTGAGTTGACAATTATTAATTTCCATCCACCTTCTCTCTTGTCTAGCCTGAGACAATTATCTCAGGTTGGCAATTGTACTCTCCAAGCCATCTTACCAAGAAATACCTGGGATGCCATAGAACATGGTCCCTTTTCACCAGGAAGCAAAATATTTTGGAATTTCACTTAACCAGCTGCCAAAGAAAGAAAGGAGGATTTTTCACTAATGAAAGTCATTTTTAGCAGAATATGTTTCTGATTATCTTTTTGTTAAAACACCTTTCTCTTTCAAGCAGGACCTTGCTGGTCTGGCATTGAAACAGTCTTTGAGATAGACATAATGTCAATGTGAATAATATGGTTTGTCAGTGTAATGGATCACTTAGACTGGAACCGAACTACAAATTGTCTGATCAATGAACCCCAAGTCAGACAGACTGACCTCAGTCTGGAGAGGGTCTCAGCATTGGAGTAGGACTGTAATGGCCACTGCCAGACAATGCAGGTTTGCTTCAACTAGAGTCAAAGAAAGAAAAAAAATTCTAAATATTTGTTTGGATTTGTAAGGGGATTCTCTGCAGTTAGCCTTACATGTTTTACTGGCAGAGTAAATATGGTAACATTCAAATTTGCCTGCATAAATATTCACAGATGCTGGATTCTAAATTTACCCGTGTGGATATTTGCTCCATAAGAGTATTTAGTACTTTCATCCAGTCAGTGCAGAAAAATTGTATTACTAGACTTATGTGACCAATTACAAGTAAATGGCTACACAGACATTAACCAAGAACATCTGAACTTCCTTTTTTATTTCGGGATGCAAATTTTCTGCATGCACCGTGTCGAGAGCAAATAAGTTAAATATGTTTAAAATCTCCCTTTTTTATTATTTTTCCAAAAGTGCTAAACACAGCAATATCTTAAATGTCCTTACAGAAGGCTCTTAAATATGGCTGATGTTCTATGCTGACCTCTGCACTCCAAAGCCTAACGTAGATTCAGACTGGTGATAAAGTATAACCTCATTAATTGATTATAATTATTGCTTTAACCATTCATAAAACTGTTTAAAAAGCATTTTTATCAGCTTCTAGGTATTTTCACTTTATACTAGCTAGACTTCCATGTGAAATAATGAGTATTGTAGTAAAGAAGCTTTTCTGTATTTAAATAATATTGTTTCTGAACAGACTTGAGCGAAGACTACTGAAATGTATGTGAATGTTTTAACAGTCAGTGCTTATCTGATGCTCAAAGCCTCTTTATGACATTCATTTCTATTTCTGTGCTAAGAAGCACAGAGCTTCTTAGATGCTTGTGAAATGCATTTTTGTATGACATGGATAATTTTTCATCTGCCTGTGGACTAAAGAATTCCCACATAATGTCATAGTAAAAACATCTGCATCCCAATGCAAAAAAACCCACAGTTTGTAGAGTGTATGCATTTAGAGCCCAAACCTCTTTCCTTTTAATATTAGCTTTAAGTTCTTTCATATGTCCACAAATAAATAAATAAATAAATAAGAGTGCACATTGGTTCAAAGTTATGTGAGTTTTTTTGCCTTTCTTTTTTCTGAATTTGGTCCTCTGTTCATCTCTGTCTCTCCCTCTGAAAAGAGCAAACAAGAATTTGAAAAACCATCAGGGTTTCAGGCTGCTTTGGTTCTGGTGGTTTAGATCTTCCTTGACTTATAATAATAACAAAAAAAATATTCCACATGCACTACTTTAAATATCATGGGTTCTTTTTCATGTTTTTCAAAATGGTCACATTCCTGTCAGTATCAGATGATATTCCTACAACCATAAATAAAATTTGATGGAATGAATTTGAAACAGAATGAAACAAAACAAGAATAGATTTATTTCGATAGAGAAAACACTTCTTTCTGAAGAAATACACCTTTATTTTCATTTTTCTCTCAAAAGAAGAGACAATCTGCAATACTTTCATAAGAATAGCTCAAGCGGAGGTGATTTATCATTTTTTTTATGACACTCAATTGTTATCACTGACCTCTGCATTGCAGAGACAGCCTCTGGTTGCTGCAAAACACTTGTGCTACCAATAATATGTACAGTATGCCTTCCCACTGTTTATGGTCAGTGTAGATGAGGACTTCATTGTGAGCTACTTAAGGGCATGCACGTGTTTCTTCTTTGAGTCTGAATATACCTTCTCTACTCATTGTGATATCCGAACTTTTCTTCCAAGAATATTTAGGTGTTTGAACTAAAGTTTTGAAGGAAAAAATATATATGTATATTTTTTGACACATGTAAGGCACTCAGTGCACCTGAATAGTTCATCTACCTGCATGTATTTTAGATCTATCTAACAAATTTGTGCCAAGGTTAGAGTAAATAAATACTCCATCGCAGATTTGGCACTGCAAAAGACTTCTTTTAGTTTGCTGTTCACACCTCTGACTGCCATGATTATAAAATCATATCCAGGCAGGTCAGCCTTGGAAGATATATCAATCATGTCAGTGCAATGCTTGTGAGCTCTGATTTATTGGCTTTGTTAGGCCTGCAGGGCTTGTGAATGTCCGTGCACTGTAATCCACACTTTGAGACCAGCCAGCTCTGAAGTCTTGGATTCTTTCACCTAATTAGAAACCAAGTAAGCTGTTACAGAAACATTTGTGACAACATGAGATGAGTAAAAAAGGAGCACAGGTCTGTCTCCCAGGAACAATTCTACAATGAAGTTGCAAGGTCATTTTATGACCTGATTTGAGCTCAGGTAGCAGAATTGTCCAATAGGGTCAGATGGGATACATGTCTTGGGTATTTTTGCTGCTGATGTTTTGTAAATTTATTTCACTTCTGGATTCAGAGCCCTGGAAATTCCTCTAAGTTCACATAGCATTATTCCCCTTCATAGGGATTTTGCTGTTTCTCCAGGTGCTAATGTTGCAGCCTGTTTCATCAATGAAGTAAACACAATTATAGAAATAAAATCTTTTCATATGTATTAAGATATTTGTTTTAGGACTAACAGTTTCTTTCAACTCATTAGCATGAATCAATGTTCCTCATTCAGAGTTCTGGTGTGTGATATGATGTTAATTGGTGGAGTACAATCCAAAAGCTAAAAAGTATGTGTTAAAAAGTGGGGATATAAAGACTGGGGCCTCAAGTTCTACTAAGAGTCCTCTACTCATAATGGTTTGGTGGACAGCTTGCCAGACCCTGATAGCCATTGTCCAAAACTTTAATATGAAAATTATGCTTTCCTTTCAAAACCCAAACCTCCCACCAGATTGTAGCTCTAACCCTAAACCTGCTAACTTCACCATTCTGTCACATTCCCCAGTGCTACTTCAAAAAGCAACTGCATCTCACCCACCAATCCAATCTCATACTCCCTGCCTGCCAGACCTGTTCTCCTCCTACCTTCCAGCAAATACACTGCAGGGATCTCCAGGAGAACCTGCGCCACACAGCTGCCTGATCTGCAGTGGTGTTGCTCTTTATGCTGCAGTATCTACATTGATTCAACATGCAGAAAATTGAGGCCCACCAAGGCACAGACTACTATATCTCCCACATTTGCATCACTGGAAGTCCCTTTCTCAATCTATAATCCCATGCAGCTAACAGAGCAACTGCACGACCTGCTCTCCAGCAGCTGTAGCCCCATGAGGCCCTGCGATGGCAAAGGAGTGAAGGGTTGCGACCAAGTGCCAGGATGGAGGAAGACCTGTTAACTCAGATGCTGAAGACCCTTCTTCACCATGTGACATGTACTCCTTCCCTGCCATGTGGCAGAATTTAGACCCTCTCCCAGGAGTCTGTCAGTTAAGTAAGCTAGGAGAGGTCTGGCAATGTCACAGAGTTGCACTGTCTGTGTTTGGGAACAGCAATTTGGAAACACCCTGCTACAGAGAATAATTCACTTTTATCAAATGGGCCACCAGGAATAATCTCCACTTCATGATTACGTTTTGCTGTGGCAGCATGGCTCATTCTCCCAGGCAAGCCCTAGATTTGAGTCTGCATCCCTGAAGTCAAAGGGAGGTCTGCTGCTGAACTCAGTGACTGCAGGGCTCTGTCATTGGCTTTGCCCTCACATATACCGTTTGTCAGGTATTCTTCTCTGTACTCTCTTTGACTGGGTCCAAATATTATTGCAGCCCATTGAACTCTCTCCACTGCCTGGAGGGACAATTGAATGCAGGCCGTAATAAAGACTGTATATGTTTTGAGAACATGAACAACAAAAGCGTACACAAGGGAGGAAAAAAGTAGTTCACTGAGATTCCAATAGATACAACAAAAATGAATGTGAATACAAAAATGTCCGGGATTTAATAGTGCGGCATTATGACTTACAAAGTGAGGGTGATATTTCTTGCTGTGTTTATTCCTTAAAATTCAGGAAGGAAGGAAAAGATTTTTATGGAGCTGGAGCTAGGCCAGTCTGTTTGCCTTTCCCTAGCTCCCGGCATTTGGAAATGGGAGCTCACTTCTGCAGACTGTGCTTTCTACGTCTCCCTTTCTGTCCGCATACAGTCACAAGTTTCATTGTTCTAGGATGTTGCCACTCTGTTTCTACCCCCAGAAACAAACTCTGCATTTTCTTCACTCATCATTCATTGACATACAACCCAATTTTCAGATACACATCTCTGCTACTGCTTTCATTATAATATATGCTCTCACAAACAGTGATCTTTTTAAGTAGTCTGTGGAATTGAAAGTAATATATTCTAGATTATCCAAAGAAATGCTTAACAGAATTTGGACTCCAGCTAGATGATCATCCAAGATCATTTATTGGACTACAAACTCCAAGAGGTTTTTCTCTTTTTTTGGCTTTGTTCATATTTAAAAATGTGTAGGCCTGTGGTAGCCCTTTGCAGGACAGTATCTTTTGATTTCTAATGATTGTCAGAAAGTGACATTCCATTTAACCTTCGTAAGTATGATTCAAGGTTTTAGGAACTGTTTTAAGATATAGTACAAATGTGCAAGTCCCCTAAGAAGAAGCCATGGGTAATAGGAATAGGAGGTCACTTGAGTCATGAATTGTGAACTCTGCATCCTGTCAGATGGTATTATAAATGGAAGAGAAGGAAAAAAAGATGTTTTTTCATTCCCTTGAAATAACACTGGACTATATGGTTCCCTGGAATGTATAAGAGCTTTTTCCTGTTTGGCCAGATGAGCAGTTTAAACAGCCAACTGTATCATAACAGGGCATGCTAAGAAATTCCACTGAGGATCATTTAGGACTAAACTAAATTATTTCATGAATGTAAAAACTTTGTCATTTACCAGGAAAAAAATCCACCAATGTTAGGAGAGCTTTCATCAGGCTTTTTAGTCCTTGGAGCGGTAGCAAAAAAAAAAAAAAAGTGCTTGTTCTATGTAGCCCTCGTACTTCTTAGGCATATGAGTAGACTTAGGAGGGGTGCAACCATCACAGTTGTCCTGAAAAAGACTCATGTGGACCAAGGTGCTAGAAGGTCACTTTTATAAAGCCAAATTATACCGCCTTGTAAGACAGAAGGAAAAAAAGCCAATTTTTTGGCCTTTTATCACAACAATATACCTAAATAAGTTTATTACTATGGAGCTATGGAACGGATAGGATTTTACTAAAATACTCCAAGATAACAGCCTCCTGCTACATAATTGTGTGTGTCCCTATACTTCTTTATTTCAAATCATTAAGCTCTTTTTTTTCAGCTTTCTTCATCTGTGGTCCTTAGGTTCAGAAGGAATGATACTATCATCGCAATTTTGCAGATGGAGAACCTGAGACAAAGAGAAGAGCTCCCAAGAGGCGCAAGATCCACCACGGTCAGTGACACAGCCAAGAACAGATTAAACCATATTTCAGCAAATGCATCATATATCAACTCATCCCACCACTTCTGCTGTACCGATTAAACCGTTCCATGTGCAAATCACCAAGTGAGCAAAGTTTGCTGTCTCCAGTGTGGTCTCAGTCCCTAGCTATTGTTTTTGTGGAAATAAAAAATGAATGGGAGGATTTTCATTTCTTTCTATTACATTCCTATGAACACATACATCTTTGGGTCATGAGTTTAATGCCAAGGACTTTTCTTAGTCCTTTATTAAAATGTGCTCCTTTCAAAAGGGTACGCATGGGTTAATTTTTACTTCCCGCAAAACCAACAAGGTCAGCAGCTTCGTCCAGATAAACAATTAACACTTCAAAGTTTCTACTGGTCAGAGGTAACTGATAACAACCTGAATATGCTGGTACTCAGCTAGTTTATTATTCAAATTAAATATTTCAAAGGAATCAGATTGGGACATCATGCCTTTGAAGCTAGGGAAAGTTACCATTTCAAAGAGATTTTTACAACAACTTTTAGATGAAGTAATTTCAGTGGTGGCCAGATAATTCATCCGCAGACTGGCTAGGCTAAAGGACTCCAGCTGGGTTAGCTGAAACAATGCATGAGGTGTTCTGTGAACTGCATTGCGAGAGACCTTTGGAAAGGTGTTTTTTAACTCTCTGGGCATTATAAGAACTCACAGTTAGACCTCTCATCTTGAACTTCTGTGGTCACATGGTGAACATCACTCTGATAGTTGCAAATCAGGATTGCTAGCCTTAGTCATTCTGTATTCAAAAATCAGACATCCAAAGTATCAGATCTGCGTTCCAAAACCTCAGGATTGAAAAATATTAGTGCTTTGGGTTTGGATCTGTATTTATTGACCAGGCTGAGCCTGTAGGGTGTACAGTTGAAAACTTTCCTCTGTGGTCATAAAGGCCAGAAGCTTCTTTCAGCTGTATCTTAGCAACAACAATCATAGGCAAGGTACCTTTTTCACGGATGCTGTAGTAACACAAAGCAAAATCAGGCTCCCATTCTCGTAGGTTCTTAATGCCACAAATTCTAACAACATTGAGACATTGCATGGCCTGACTACTGAGTCCCAATTTCATCATTTTTTAGATATTCCAGCTCTTATATCCCATTGAAAATCATTTTGTCATGTAACTCTGAACCTGATCCTTGCCATTGGATGTCATCTGCATTCAAAACTGGAATCTTAAGAAACTAAAAAGAAATTATATCACTATCCACCAAAACTATCCAAGTGGAACTATAGGGAGAATTTAAGGTAGCACAAAACATTAAATTTAACTAGCATCACAGTATCTATCCTTTTGCTGCATAAGCCTTTAGTGCCCCTTATTCAGTTCTATTGTTCTGTTCTTATGATGACAGGAATATATAACTTAAAAACATATTTTCTAACACTCATAATCTTACTCTGCATACTATTTTCTACTAGAAAGCTGAAATGAATTTGAATTCCCTCAGGAAATTACTGAAGGTTTGTGGTTTAAATATTTTATGACTTCATTTTAACACGCTGTCAAATAATTTCATACATGAGACTGGTCTTTAACATTCTGAACTGAATTTTGTCAATTTATTTGATCATTTTATGTCAGAAAGACTGCGTTAAAAAAAATGGGAAAATTACAGTTGCAAGCTTGGTCTTTTGCTGTCCAACTGCAGACATGGGGCATGGGCTGAACTGGTACAGGTGAGGTGTAATTAATTCCCATGAGTCAGATCCTACTGAATGATAGCCCCAGAGGGATGATACACATTCACAGGGGATTTGGCCATAATGTTATAAAATGCAGAGCTACTCTCCTCATCAGCTCATGAGGATGCAGACTAAAGAAGGGAGTGGACTGTTTTTTTCTGGCATGATGATGTGGCTTGTTTCAGTCAGAGATCAAAGGAGGAACACAGGAGGCCAAAACAAGGTGGAGGTTACAGCAGGCACCCTGTTACAGATGCTGGTGAAATTATACTGACATGTGACTTCATCAGTCAGAATGAAAATTCAAGCGTAGAGGAACACAAAAGGTCAGCAGGTAACCTCTCAAGCAGTAATTGAACCCTTTGGGCAATGACTGAGACACAACTGGTATAATGCCTTTTGGACATGGGCATGCAACTTGTCATGAAATAAATCATTTGATGAATGTAGCTTGCTTGCTGTCTGTTATGCAGAGCTGCCCATGATGATGATCTTTGTTTTAATGTATTTTAGAAATGGGGGACTGTCTTCCTGAGGAAGGTGATCCGGGTAAACTGAACAGGCCGTTTCTAAAGACATGAACAGCTGCAAAAGGCCAGGTCACCCAACCCTTGTTTGGCTTAAGGGAGAGTTTGTTTGCTTTTTTGCCTAACCTCAAATAGACCAGAAGGAACTAATAGAAAACACACCATTCTTAGTGTGTGGTGAGGGTGTCCACACAGCCTCTTCTAATGGGTTAGTATAGATGTAAAGCCGACACAAGTACAATGCGTCACCTACATAAACTTCCATATGGCTATCAATTAATATAAATGTTGGAGGAACATATATAAATGCTGAGGAAATGTTTTTTTATGAGAAAAGTTGAATGGCAAAGATACAACCTTGAACATGTTTGCACATACACTGACTACTTTTGCATACTGGAAGCAACTTCAGTGATAACCCCATAACTTGGTACTTGGTCTCCAAATTATCTCTGGTATACAGCCAACCCTTAACCTGGTCCAGCTGGGCTGCAAGGAGAGGCAGGAGAGTCTAGACAGATTGTGGACAATTATTCTGTCCACTGCCACCGTTGCAAGGGTAGTAACAGGAGGCTGTACAGGAGGTTATACAAAACACTGAGATTTTCCAGTGCTACACATAGGTAAATGAACTTTGAAGGATGCTCTAAATCCTGGGGACACAACAGTTTTCCACTGGAAATATGAGGGCTTACCTGGTACAGGCGCAAAGGTTGCTGCTACAGCAGATAATCTGGTATATATCTGTTTTGGTCTTTAAACTGTGCAGTAGATGAATGCACTCATGCAGTCATAGTCGCACATTAGTTTTAAATTGCTTAACTTGTGTGGCTTAAAGCTTTTTTTCACAGAGGAATGAACTATATTGACACAAGTAGATAACTCTGTCCCCCACTATGAGGACTGCACCATACTAAATCTCAGTAAAATTAGAGCTACACAGACTTAGAGTCAAAACCTAAGGACAGGCCACAGCAACTGGAACCGATTTGATTTTTGAATTCTATTAAGCAAGAAAATTTCAGGCACTGGTTATTTCCCATAAATTGTTCACTGTGTCTAATTGTTCTAGCACTTGCTGTTTGCTATTCATGGTAGAGGAGTGTTAGGTTTGTTACTCCAGGGACTTATTTTTTCCCAAAGAGTTCAATTACATTGGTTTCTTTGGAAGTTAAAGCTAATGTAACAGCAGGAGGAATCTGTTCTCAGATTGTATGACTAGAATTACTATAAATAGGAGTGCCTGACCTGTAAAGCTATGAAAATAATTGATTTTTTCAGTGTGGTGGCTGAACCAAGAAACTGGGGGGGGTAAAGTTAATTTAGTGCATCTCAGTTCAATTTTCTTCTTTTTCTTCCTCCTCTTTTTTTTTTTTTTTTCCCCAGGGGCTAACCAAAGCATTTCATTCAGCTTCAAACATAAGCATTTATTGCCCAGCCAAGTTGCTTCTGACGAAAAGCCAGTTGTTGGAAGAGAAAGGCCAGATTTAATCACCATTCCCGGAGCAGATGAGGGAATGAAGGTGTGCCTTGCAGAGGAGGAAATGCAGATGTTCCTTCAATGTGACTGCCTGCCAGTTAGGACATTTGGGATCTGTGAGACCAGGTTGCAAGTCCCTCCTCTGTCTTTTTTATCTCTCTTTTACTAGATTGAGAACAAGGGCTGCCAGGACAGACGCTGCTGAGCCACTGCCCCTGTCAGCAGGAGAAGGGTTGGGATTGCTCTGTGCTGGGGCTGCTGTGCTAGCTCTCCCACTTGCCCCATGGACTCAAGCACTGGCTGCATTTTGTTATGCAGCACTAGCACTCTCCTTTGTAACAAAGCTGGCTTGGATCTCAAACCATTTTCATCTGAAATTGGTGACGTTCTTTCCAACCACCTCTGTGGAACTAGAGAAAGCTCCAAAAGGGCAGTTTTCCGTATTGTTCTGCCTGTGAGTCATGCTGTGCTTAATGTGAAGTCTTGCTTGTTTTGACAAAACAGGAGATAATTCACTGCTAGATAGACCTTAGGAATGAATGTGAGTAGTATTCTGATAGTCTGTGTTATATATGATTATGGGCATGGCTATACTTGCTTAGGAAAGGAATGTGTCCTGAAAGAGACAGATGCACAGAAAATTAATTCTCTTTTTATTTTCCTGGCCTGCATTTTGATCAATAACAAGGGATGAATAGAATTTAAGAGGTGGAATGGAAGCAGCTGTGTTGCACTTAGAAGGCTTAATTAGTATTTGACCAGAAGTTTGAACATATGACTATATGGGGTATGGGGATGGCTCAAATGATTAAAAATGACTAGATTGTGTGGCTGATGTTTCAGAGATTTGGTTCCTCCTGTGAAGCTAATGTTAAGCTAGTAAAGCACACTGAAAATATAATCCCTTGCAAATGACTTTCTGGATGTGAAAGTAATCAATTATCTGTGACCGATTACTGTATCAGGGCCAGAGAAGTACCAGACACCTGCTATTTCCATTCAAGCCAGTGAGAGTAGTTGGTGCCCTTCTTACTATTAGATCGTTCTCCCTCTCAGTGCATTCAAATTTGGTATTGTATTGTACTGTTAGTTAAAATGAGGACAAGTACTGACTTCCCAGCAACAACTGTCCCTAATGATGTCCTTATTCTACGTCTGAGATATGAGCAGTTCAAGTGTCCTTCTGTGCGACTGCCAGCTTTACACAATTTCCTAATTTAGCATGAGGCCAAGCGCAGCACAGTTTTATTTTGTATTGTGCTTTCAAATTGTATCTCCAAAAGCTTTACTGATTTAATTAGTATTTTTCAGTTAATGAATGTGTGCAAAGAAAGGATGAAAAGATTAAAATGGCAACTGGCTAGCTGTGGAGCAAAGAGGTTTTCGGATCAGGTTTGAAAAGAGATGGAGAAATCTGAGAGTACTGTTGCTGATGCAAGAAGCCTCAGGGGAGAACAGTCAATAGGGCTGAGACTGTCATGGGGCTGCTAACAATGCTCCACTCTCATTCTTCACAGAAATGTGTTTGCTTCTTGCTCCCAATAATTTCGTGGGATTTTTGTTACTAAGGAGGGCAACATGCTAACTGTTAGCTAGAAAAAATAAGTAACACTCCTTGTAAACTGATTAGTAAAGAAATACTTTAAGGCTAGGCTAATCAGAAAGAAGTACTAAATACTATTGGTTTCTGAGTATATAAAATAATTCTCATAACTATTTACAATGCGATAACAGGAGAGTTTGAGAATAGGGAAAATCTGGTCCACAGATGGATTTTTTCACTACTCTGCAAAGCCTGAAAGACCTGGCAGGATGGGATGTGAATGCAAACACAAATTCATTTAAGGATATGAGGATAGGAGGCTTCTGAACATGGGCAAGAACACAGGAAGGGCAGGTGGGTTAAAGTACAGATATGGCAAAGGATACAAGGACCATGATGGCCTAAGTGTTGAGGGTGCTCTTTGCTGTAAAAACTCACTTAATTATCTATGATTACAACATACAATAAAAACAGCTTAATGGCTTAACTTTAATTTCAAAATAAAAAGATGGATCTTTCCCTTTATACTTGTGCTAGTGATGTGCAGATGGGTGAACATCTGTGGAAAGCATCTAGAGGAAGAGTATGAGATGTATGCAGTGGAGATAAGGTCCTCGCTACAAAACCCAGGCAATGCTGGTACAACATCCCCCCTCAACCCAGCAGAATACAGCTTCATATCAGCTACTTGCTGCTGAAAAAATACTGAGTCTTCTTTTTTTATATCATAGCCATTTTATAGGATATCGATAAGTACATATGCATGAATTTCCTTCTGAATACTTCTTTCATTTCTACTCTATCTTGAGGTGTCTGTTTCCTTTCTAGGAAAAATGAGACTTATCTATTACCGTTCTTCTTTTACCAAAATTTTCGTAAGATGAGGATGAAGTTTCCATCTCTTAGGATATTCACCAAACTACTTAGATGTGATACTCCCGGAAAATCTTACCCATGCAGGCCTGCTTCTGTTTCATGTACCTTCATGTCCATGTCAAGTTTTCCCATCTCCTTCAAACTCAGAGAGACAAGAGCAGATGTTTCCTTCTTCCCTTTGGCAGAATACTCTGAAGGCAGAGTTAAATAATGATTAAAAGGCTCCATCAGCACAAGCACTCATGCTGTATTCAATTAGATGCAACTAGTGACAAGTTCTGCATTTCAACACTGTTGGTGTCCACATGTGGATTTGCCGCTACTGCAGCAATGGCTGTGATCACTCCCAGAGCTGTGCTATTAAGGATGCTGCTTGGGATCATGCCAGAGCTGTCTAGAATGCAATCTCCTGTACTAAGGTCTCTGGACCTTGGATTATTAGACTTTTATGTCAGTTGTCAAGGTCCTTGTTTGAACCTTTCACTTGAGTAAATTGCAACTAGGCTTTCCTGGAACCAGCAACCAGCAGCCTGCTGGCTCCATTCAGCTGCATTCTCTCATTGTACCTACCTGGCTTTGAGCTGTTTTAAGATTTTCTTCACTCCAAGCAAACAGAAAGGTCCTGTTATCCATAAATTGTAACTGGCTGCTTTGGCTTAATACAAACGGGTGAACGGAGCTGCATGGCAGGGGAATGCAGATTGCCAGGTGTTGCAAAGTAAGCCCTGGTGCTTTTTGAAGTGCCTCACAGATTGCAGGCTGTTCACACAGCTCCAATACCCAGGCTGTGCAGACATTTTTGTGCAGAACTGCTCCAAGGCTTATCCCAGAACAGCCTGGAGATGGCTTTGAACTCTTTCCACGCCAGCTATCAAGTGCAGAATACGTTTGGTTCCACTGACTCGGTGGGTATGAGCCAACCTCTGGCTCCCCTGTGATGTAAATCAGTGCAACTCCACTGAAGTTTCAAGCAGATTGGAGGTTATTAAAGAGATGATAAGAAGGTGGCAAGTGTTATTCTAAGTCTTTGTCCTGTGCACTAAGTTCTGTTCTGACACCACCCCTTATTAAGTAACATTAAAAAGTCTGGCTCATGATGTGGGCTGCGTATGCTTCCTGCAGCTCCTGGGCCTTTCTGCAGACTAACCCAGCCCAGGCCAACCTCAGCGTGCTGTCCACAAAGCACAGTCTCTCTGCGGGGAAGCAAGTCATGTGGGTAGTGGCACATGCTGGGCTTTAAGCTCTACTTCTGTGCCTCCCACACTCTCCCTAGGAGCGCACAAACTTGGTCACAGACTCTAACTGAACAGAACAGGGAGTATTGATTAAAGCATCCAAACCTCAAAGGATAGTAGCTTGGAAAACCTCTTTCATTTAATCAGGCTAGTTACTGAAGAACCACGATGCGTTCACCAGTATTTTAAGCGTTAGATGATAGACTAACACCAGCTGTCTACAGCAATGGTTTTATTTGCAATAGAGCAACTAGTTTCTTTTAAGGTTTTTGTGTCACTATGACAGTGGTGGCAGACATGAAGAGCATGCAGTGTCTTCTCAATAAAAGTGTTATAAATTGGATGCTACCTTCAGAACAGGCTCATGGTGGTTAGAAAGAATGTGTGGACTCAGGATGAATGTTCCCAATTTCATCACTGACATACTTTGCAAGCCCACTTCTCTCATCTGTAAAATGAATATAATATCTGTCCTCAGCTGTATAGTAGGTACTTCATTCTCTTTGTTCCTGGGAGAATAAAAGTGATGTCTGTCTGGCACAGGGCAGTGCTGCGCATGAGTCACCCCAGCTAGTAAAGCTGCCTATGGAGAGGGCAAATATGCAACCACAGGAATATTGACTGCATTTTGTAAAAGCTTAGTGATTTCTCAACACTCCAGTTTTACTGTACTTTTAGTATAGTATAGTATAGTATAGTATAGGTGCATGCAATTCAGAGGGTAGAGGAATTGCATATTCTTAGAATCAGGACCTTTTACAAAATGGAAACACCAGAAATTGCTAGTCACTTGGAAGCCTTCAACAGGCTCTCTTATCACGAGCCTTCTGTTGTCTGATTAATTGTCTTTCACATTAGTGGTCAAGTCTGGCAATAATGTCATTTTAAACCTCATATTTGACTTATTTTTCTTGCAAATTCCTGTTAACTGAGGAAGGTGTATAGTCACTCTGCCATAGGAGCAATCGTGTTGATGGAACTAGAATGGTTATAGGAGTTAGAGGCAAGTTCTGTGAGGAAAATTTAAAACTTTTATAAGGTAGTCTGATGCAGTGTGTGTGTGTGAGAAGGGTAACGTGCATGTTTTGTAAACATAAGCCCTTTTACAGGCCAGAAATCTGACTTTTCCGCTCAAGTTTCAGAGTCTCCCTTCCAATGGCCACTAGTCTTCATGTTTCAATGGTGCTGGCATGTCTCCAGGTGGGCTGAGGACCTCACTGGAATGCTATGGAGTGGTTGTGCTTTCCATGGTTCCACTGCCCAACTCCAAGTCTGTGAGGTGTGCATATGGCAGCCTTATATGATTTTGCTGTATAATCTTAATTGTTATGAAGGTCACATGTCTTAAACAGTAGTTGGAAATATTTTGTGTTAAACTTGTTTCTTATTAGTTCACTGCTACCATCTGCATTTAACTATGCATATAGTTTCTGTGTGTGTTTGTCTAACTTAGCTATTGGTCATACTATGCATAACTGTGATGTTGGATGAGTGTAGACATGCACTGGTCAGATCAGAGATTTTCTTGTTGCCTTCCCATGCCTAACTCCAAGTTCCTGGATGGCTAGATTTTTCAGTTTGGAAGGACAAGAATGAAATCAGAATTTTTTTCCAACATTTCTGGATGAACCAACAAGTAGGAGGCAAAATAATTTAGTAAAATAAACGTTCAGCACTATTTCCCTTCCCTATCTTCTTGATCAAAGTATCAACTGCTTGTCAGATATCCAATCTACTCCATCCATTTCCACTTGTGATGATAACACTAAAGAGTGGATATCTAGAATAAGAATGAGAATAGACAATGATCTCCACTACGGCCTCCGTAATTGTCTTGCTGCTGTTGGCCTTTCTGAGTGCAACTGAGCTTATTGGGACAAAAGATTTTTCGCCGCTCCCTTCACAGTGATCAGGCAAATGCATTCTACAGGAAAATAAATAAATAAATAAATAAATAAATAAATAATCTAGTGATGAAAAGCTAAGCCATCTCATGGGGAGACATTTTATTCCACCAGAAAACACATGGCAAACTGTTAACAGCTGCTTTGCTCTAACATGCATAGAGGTGAAAAAATATGGGCACTGAAGCTTATTCAATGAATTTTAAGTAAACTGAAAAAAAAAACAAATTTATGAAGGTATGATTTTGTATTGATTTGTCTTTAATACCTGTGAAGAGGAAAATTCCTAGGACAATATTATTTACAAGTGATGACATTTATTTTCAATGGCTACTCTGATTAAATCGTCTAGTCCTGTAGAGCTCCTCAAAACATTATGATGCATATTAAAAAAATTGCATTGAATTGGCATTTTCCAGGACAAAACAAAACAAAGCACCCCATTTGTTCCTTTTATTCTTAAGAAAGTTTCAGGCATTTCACCAGAAAATAAAAATATCTTGCATCAAGTTCTTTTATCAATTCAAGTTAGAAAGGCATGTAGAGAAAGCAGGAGTGAAATTTCCCCAGAAAGAAATACTTCAAAACCAGGAGAATTCAAATAGAAATGTTGGTAGAATGCAAACAAGTAATCAAGCAAGATCAAAAGTGTCAAAACGCTACAAGCTGCATTTTTGCTGTTAGCAAAAAACGGGCATCTTCCAGTATAGCTTTTTGAAAGATGGTATAAAAGTTATGCTTTCAGAAGAGAATCCTTGCAGGGGTGCCAGAGGAGTGTGATCTCATTATTCACTGTGACCACTCTTTCATGATGTGCCATGCCTTTAGCAGCACTTCCCATCCCTCAAGCCTTAGGAAGGCTTTCCAGTACAGAGCAAGACCAGCTTGTGGAGAAGACAGAGAAGGCAAAAATTGTCTGAAGCCAAGGCACAGCATTGGTAAGGGAGCCCCCATGGAAGGATGAGAAAGGTTTTTCTCCGGTCAGTATTCCCTTTTCTCACTGTATTAGTACAATATCTGACAACTTTTTTCGGAGTATAAGCCCCTGCACAGCTGTTATACTCATGCACATCTAACAATTGAGGGGGCGTTACTTATTTTCCCTGACTGCATCTTTCAGTGTTGCAGTGAATAAGTGCACTCAGAAATGCTTCCCCAAAGGAGAAGCAGTGGTGGTATGGATTTGGAGTTGCCTTGCACAGTAGAGGAGCTATGTTGAACCATGTCCAGTGTGGTAGTCTTCCTACTTCCCACTCCAGTTTTAATGGCAATGTGTATTTCTCTTGATAGTCAACCAGTCAATCCCTTCATGTCATCTCTCCTAGTCTTTACCACTACCTACTCAGAAATCATTTTTATTCCTCTGGACGAATGAATTTACGAAGAGGGTCTGACAGGAAGTGTCATTTGCCTTCCTTCATCTTCTCTGCTCTTGAGATAAAGTGTCTACACAGGGGTGTGATTACATCCAAAAGATTTTGTAGTAGTATAGTGTCATTGCAGCTGCCGTGGCCTAAGGAATACGGACAGTGAAAGGTATGTAAGGAATGACAGTATGTTTCCTTGAGCTCACCCATGTAAATGGAAGACATGGAGATACCTTCAAGTTCACAGGGCCTTCCTCTGGGGGATTATTTACAGTGACTGTAATTAGTTGCACAGGAGACACCTCTCCCTTGCTACTCACTGTTCTTTATTACATGATTCATTAGTAATCACCATGTAAACCTATCCCTTTTACATCACCTTTTATTCATGGATCCCAGATGCCCCTATCAGGCCATCACAACAAATATGTCTGGGTAGGAAAGTATCAGATATTTCACCCTCAATAATTGCAGACTCCTCTGTAGGAGAGGATACAAATGGCAGTGTTGAAGGTCCAGAAATTAAGCAGAATGCAGACCAAGATGAATAAACACAACAAATTATGGGAGTATAGGAAAGGTAAAAGAACAGACAGACTCACAGCAGGTTAGCCACAGACAGGGCTTTTGAGCCTGACTAACATGAAAACTTGGTGTGATATGGCCAACAGTGCCCACTAGGAGCTCAGGGCAGGAGAAAGAACTTGTGTTTGGTCTCATTACAAGAGCGTGACCATCTTCGCTACCACAAGGAGCAAGCCTTGATGTAATTATATGTGAGGATGTAGACAGACAACCTCTTCCATACCCAGGAGCAGGCTGTTTACCCCACCTGTTCATCCCTGCCCAGATGATCCTCACCATCATCTTAGGTCTGCCTGGAGCACTCCTCTGGGAAGTGACACAGATCTGGCCACAAGGAGGACCTGTGGGTATCTGTGCATAGAGCTGTGTCCAGGTGGAGGTAGGTCACAGTGCCCTATGAGTAGGTTACAAACCAGCCTAGTGGTGGAAGCAGCAGCAGGAGTTTTTCAGTGGTAGCTGAACACCGATTTTTCCACTAGCCTCTGCAGCTATTTATCTCCTTTTGAAAGTAGCTCCTGAAAAGACAGCCTCTTTCATTTTTCTCTCTCAACAAATCTGTTTCTGAATGTGAGCTATTTCTACCATCCCTAAAAGGATTAATGAAAATAATATCGTTGTACTCTTGAGCCATGTTAATAAAAGCCACCCATTCTTGCTGAACATACATGTTTTCCATAATAATCATGGGTGATTTGAGAGAAAAAGAAAAAAGTGAACGAGTGAATGAAGTTGTAATTCTGCAACCAGCATGTTTTTTCCAAGATCAACAACAGAGAAGACACCAGCACTTTCCTCATGACAGCACTTTGGTAGAGATTATGAGAACCTTACTTCAGGTTGTCTCATCCTGAATGAATTTCTAAGTTGGAATTCCACCACAGTCGTAGGTAAATGCCATTTTATTTACAGGCCACTTAGAAGGATGGGTGTATTTTGCCACCTAGGAAAAAAAAAATTTTGTTCCTCTTCAGTTTCATTTTTTTCACAAGAGCAAATCTATCTTTCAAATATCATTTTTGTAGCAAAGAGAATAGCAGAAGAAAAGCCTAAGGAAACAGTTAGATCAGCTGCATGAGTTATTTGCATCTAGCTTGTAAAAAGCCATTCTTAATTTTCTGTAATTTTCTCATGGGTCTAATAGAATACTATCGAAAAGCATGTACATGAGAACAAATGCAGGGAATGGGAAAAACAGTGTGTACTAATTCCACATAAGTCTATATACTATTTGAGTCAGAATGTCATCAAAGAGCTGAAATGTGGCAGTCACAGGAAGGATGCAAAGAAATTTTACCCACTCATGAGGAAAGCAGAAAAGAGAATCCTAGTATTTCTTGATGTGTTAGGAGTGGTTTGCTAGCTCAAGACCCCCTACTCAGCTCTGATGGGACTGCTCCTGGAGTATTGTGTACAATACTCCCCAGTACAAGAAGGACATTGAGCTTCTAGAGAGGGTCCAGTATAGAGCCACAAAGATGATTAAGGGACTGGAGCATCTATCATATGACGAAAGACTATGCAAACTGGGCCTGTTCAGCCTAGATAAGAGAAGGCTGAGAGGAGATTTGATCAACATGTTCAAGTACCTGAGGGGTGATTGTAGGGAGGATGGAGCCAGGCTCTTCTCCGTGGGGGTTGGTGAAAGGATGAGGGGTAACGGGTGTAAGTTGAAAAACAGGAAGTTCCGTCTCCATGTGAGGAAGAGCTTCTTTCCCGTGAGGGTGACAGAGCCCTGGAACAGGCTGCCCAGAGAGGTTGTGGAGTCTCCTTCTCTGGAGATCTTCCAAACCCACCTGGATGCCACCTCATGCCACGTGCTCTAGGTGTCCCTGCTTGTACAGGGGGGTTGGACTAGATGATCTCTAGAGGTCCCTTCCAGCCTCAACCATTCTGTGATTCTGTAAAGACACCCACCCACTTTGTCTATTTTTGGGTTAAATGGGAAGGGGAGGGGCATCATTCAACCAGAAATCAAAGCAGGAAAAAAGTAGAAAATAAAAATACCAGAAAATGAAAATGAAATGCCTGATAGTCTGCTGTGTCTGATTAGCTTTTGCAAATAAGTAGTTTTAGAAAACAAACAAAAAAAAAGGATAATGCAGCAAAGAAACAATCCATTATATAAAACAATCAATTCCCTTCCCATATGAAGTTATTTTCACTAAAGGCATCAAAATAGGACTAAATTGCTGTTATTTTCATGGAAATATTTATTTTTACATGTCTAACCAAAATCTGCTAGGCCATGCTCTTCCTTTTGAGCAGAAAACATGCATCTTTCTTCTGAGCTCTGGGCACGCTGCACACTGCATTCAGTATTCCCAGCAGCTTTTATTGATATAATATGCAAGCTACTGGAAAGATTAAATGCTGTAAGAAAAAGTATCAGCTTGAGACAAATCGCATTATCGCTAATTGCACTTCACTAATTCTGCCTAGTCAAAAGAGAAGGAGGTAATCTGAAACAAAGCACGCGGTTACTGCAGGATGAAGAAATTCTGCTTGCAATTGCAGCTCCAGGAGTGACTCATATTGTGCAAACAGCAGAGGTGTGGGCAGCACTAGCAGATGATCGCCTGTAATGACTATCCCATGCAACATGGTGAACAGAGCAGCAAGCACAGAGCTCTCTGCAAGTCTTTGCTTTTAAGCTAGAGTCCTATATCCCAAATATTAGGTTTGATAAACTCATTTTAAGATGTTTAAGTAAATCAATGAATGGATTGGAGAACTGAGACAGCAGATGTTCTCTTCAGATTCCAGAATTTCAAGAAATTGTTCACTTACTGACTTCAATTTTTTTGCAGTCTTATAGAATCAAACTGTTTTTTTCTACAAAGAGAAACATTAATTTCTAAAAGGTACATTCTATTCTGGGTTAGATAGCCTGTGTTGAAAGGATGTGACTATTATTCTGATCCCAACTATTTTTTTTTTTATGTTCCATGACTATCCTGATGTTCGTTGATGTTTTTCCAGCACCCACCTACAGCAGGCACTGAACAGATTGTGAGCAAAAAACTCATATGTTCTTCTGGCACAAGTCAAATATGTTACGAGGAAGCTAAGGGAACTTGTGGCCTGTAATAGACAAGCGACTGTAGTTCACAAAGTGTATCTGTCCCATCCACTGTCTGGTGTTGCCTGGTTCACATTGTACTCAGGGGAAAGGAATGGGTGGGTATGTCATTCAGTTGGTCTCAGTACAGCCATTAACAGTTGTGCTGATGTCTGATGACCTTCATGAGAGTCAAAAGTCTACTTTGTGCTATTTTGGGTCATTCTGAGTCATTTGCAACTTTTTCAGCTTGATGTGAGTTGTTCTTCTGCTATGCCTTGAGTGCCTGATTTCTCTCTCTATGTCATCTAATAACTCTTTGGCACAGGTTTTGCAATCAAATGTCACCTTCCTCCCATTTATTTAGTGTAGTTATAAAATTCTCAGTCCTAAAGAAACAATCCGCATCAGAGATACTGTCACTTCTGCTATATAGTGAAAGCAGGATAAGCTTCCTGATTCCCAGGTTTTGTTCTGCACATCTTAATAAAAACAGATTGATTTAGGAAAACTTTCTTTACGTTTGCCCTTGCAGACATGGAATGATACTATATTCCGTATATATATTGTTCTTGTTTCTGTGCTGCTGCTACCATTTTCTAAGTGTCTTTGCTGCCAAAAATACTCAAAAAAGCTCCTTGTTTTTTCCTTAGAGTAGTCCTCTTCATTTATTTCTCCCTTGTGCATCAACTTGCTGGTATAATAACGATTTAGTTATATAATGAAGAGCATGCTGTACCAAAACGAGAAAAAAATTACTTCTGATACAGTTTCATACATTTAAACAAAAATGAGAAAAAAATGAAGAAATCTAGAGTACTTGCCCAGTGCAAGGTTAACTTCAAGTCAATACTGACTAGCACACAGACTTTGGACAATACTTGTGGGAGGAAAGAAAACAATAGTCAATGCAGAAGTTTATGCAATTTAGAAAAAGGAAGATGATCTCGTGTGGTCCAGAATCAGAGAAGCCAAAAATGGAACAAATGTACTTAATCACCTCCTCACCTTCTCAGCTGAGATGCAATACACTTGTAGGTGCCTTTTCTAGATTTCTTTTAAAGAATGACTAGAGAATGTTTCTTGCAATCCTTATTTATTTCCAGAGAATAGGGGAAAAAAAAAAAAGTGCTTTCAGGGAAAGCTGGACTTCCTTTGTCTTAATTTTAGGTCAATCTGTCAGGTAATTTTTTCCCTGATAAAGACTGCTTGACCCCTGACATTAATTGCTTTGGAAGGATGAATATCTCACCTCCAAGAAATTAGTAGTGGCAACACCACCGACAAGACATGAAAATGCAAGGCACATTTCTTGAATTAAAAATAGGAAAGTCAAATCCTGATGGTTACCGCCTGGACAGTGATGGGACAACTTACACAGAAATATCAGGAGCGTACTCTGTGCTGTTGCTCAACCATGACTGTTCTCATGGGTTGGTTAAAGTGAAGGACAGAATGGGGTGGCAAAGCAGGTAAGGTTTTGGCCTTTTGAAAAGTTTTAGATTGAAAGGCTAGAGGCCTAAAGGTAAAAAGAATGGAAAGTCTAAGGGAATTAAAGGTTTCACTTATTTTGGTGTCCATCTTGAAACATTTTAACGACTTTACAGAGATGATTTTACAAACACAGGTTTTAGACTTCCTCCAAACCACTTTTCATCCATGATGCTTATGTTGAATTTCTCCACTCCATACCTTTTGCCTCCCACGATTGAAAGAACTCAGGCTTAAAGCATTTAGTAGGGTATAGGTCTAGATCTCCACTATGATTTAGATCCAAAATTATTTTACTTTTTATTTAGTTTTGAAGGCTGCTTCGTTGACATAAAATCTAATTTCACCAGTTACAATGCCAGTAATAAAAGAATAAAATGAAAGATGTAGAAATATTGAAAAATCAATCCAAGTTTTCCTTTGAAAACATTGTGACTCAGCAAATTTTGAATGGCTTCAGTACTCCATGGCTCCTCAGTGACCCTCGCAGATGCTTCCTGCCCGGGTTTCGGCGTGTTTGTAGTCTTTTGTAGTTTACTTGCATCCCCCACACACATCCATTTACCAACATCCTGTGAACCTTGTGAACGCTCAGCTTCCTATAGCAGAAAGTCCGAAATGGTTTATGTGAGGGGGCTATGTTTTAGACAGGCGCACGGGGAACTTGTGCAGCTTGCCCGCACAATGACGTAAGCTGTAGTGAGTGAATGGTCTCTATGTGACTGAGGCAAATACAGATTCTGCAAATACAGTGATATTTCTGTTCCATCTTTTACCATTGACTCAGACTATTTAACTAAAGAATCACAGAATGCTTAAGATTGGAAGGGACATCATGTAGTCCAACCCCCCTGCTCCAGCAGGGACACCTAGAGCACGTGGCACAAGGTGGCATCCATGCGGGTTTGGAAGATCTCCACAGACGGAGACTCCACAACCTGTCCAGGCAGCCTGTTCCAGGGCTCTGGCATCCTCACTGTCAAGAATGCCTTTCTCACATGGAGATGGAACTTCCTGTGTTTCAATCTGTACTCATTATCCCTTGTACTGTCCCTGGCCACCACCAAGAAGAGTGGGAAGTTTGGTCCCATCCTCTTTACATTCTGCCCTCAGGTACTTCTACATGTTGATCAAATCTCCTCTCAGTCTTCTCTTCTCCACACTAAACAGGCCCAGCTCGCTTAGTCTTTCCTCATATGACAGATGCTCCAGTCCCTTAATCATCTTCGTGGCCCTACGCTGGACCCTCTCTAGAAGCTCGATGTCCTTGTACGGGGGAGCCCAGAACTGCACACAGTACTCCAGATGCAGCCTCACCAGAGCTGAGCAGAGGGGCAGGGTCCCCTCCCTTGACCTGCTGGCAACACTCCTCCTGATGCAGGCCAGGATCCCATTGGCCTTCTTGGCCACGAGGGCACATTGCTGCCTCATGGCTAACCTGTTGTCAACCAGGACTCCCAAATCCCTCTCTGCAGAGCTGCTTTCCAGCAGGTACTGCTCAGTACTGGCTGTACTGGTGCCTGAGGTCATTCCTTTCCGGGTGCAGGACCCTGCACTTGTCCTTGTTGAACCTCATGAGGTTCCTTTCTGCCCAAATCTCCATCCTGTCTAGGCCTCTCTGAATGGCAGCACAGCCCATGGGAGTGTCAGCCACTCCTCCCAGTTTGGTGTCATCTGCAAACTTGCTGAGGGTGCGCTCTGTGCCCTCCTCCAAGTCATTGATGAACAAGCTGAAGAGCACTGGGCCCAGTACTGATCCCTACGGAAGACCTTTGGCCACAGGCCTCCAACTAGACTAGGCCCTATTTACCACCACCCTCTGAGCATTACCATCAAGCCACTTCTCAATCCACCTCAAAAAGAAAGTGGAGGCGAGTGGCTCAAGAGTGTAAAACTACAGCAACACTTAGTTTTCACTTCAACTATGCCGTGAATACTTTATGTAGACCTATTTCAGCATCAATATTGCATGATTTATCTCTAAGAACAGTATTAATAGAAATTCACAGCTCAAGGACATGATTAACCATCAGACATCTGATTTTGGGTCAGCTCTTTCCCAAGTCATACAAAATCTTTGTAACAGGAAGTGACTAGCACACCTGTTACACTTCATTTCAAATTTAAATGTATAATATGAATCCTAGCATAAGCCTTATAGGAGGCTCTCAGCCAAATGTATAGGCAAACGTGATTCCTCTCTCTCATCTCCAAATGCTCAGGAACTGAACTCCTCTGCTGGGAACAATGCTTGGTCATTAAACCATAATGTTCAGCTATTGAGTTGGAAATAGTCTTGGGACAAAGGGTTACCTAAAGCTTACACAAACCAGTTTTTCCAGGTCTGTGTACAATGAGTGTGGTTTAAAAGAGTGGAAAGTTACTAGAAGCAGCACAAAGCCACGTGTCAGTAGATAATCAAAAGGAGGGATCACAGAAAGGACTGGGAAGCTTTAGCCAGGAGGATGGGAGAGACAAGCTTAAATTCAGAGTGGAGAGTCTCTGAACACTGGGTGTGCAAAGTCTGAGTTGGAAAGTCAAATCTGAGGTTGCCCTTCAACCTGACTCAGAGATATCTGATTGTGGTGAAGAAACAGAGGCAGGGAAATGCATGCAGCATTTATTAGCTGTGTTAAAACCTATTAGTTTTTCATAAGTAAACCTTATATCTGGGTTTTAAGTTTGGTGCATGTGTACGCAAACCTATACGTATATTGTGTGTATTTGTGTACCAGCTCATGCCTGTCCTCTGCCATCAAAGAGTTAAATGGTGAACTGGGAGGTTTTGCTTTCTTTGACATTGTCTTGAAAGGAGATGACCAAAGCATGAGAGATCTGAAGGCCCAGTATTGAGTCTTGTGGATAGGTAGGCAGACCACTGTCTCTCAGGCACCACGCAGCACAACAGTATAGTTAAGAATTCATGGAGAGGTTACCCACTTTTAATTTGAGCAATATCAGCCTTTTTAACTTCTCATTTGTGTCAGGTGGGCTGGATTATCCACTTCTTTTCTTTACCCTTGCACCATTATTGCAACACCCAGAGCATGCAGAGTCAGGAATCTGAGGCAGAGCCTGGTGTCTTCCACAAATCCTGAGGACCAGAAGATGATAGTGCAGCAAAGGGTCTCACAAGCATCCGGAGAGAGTGTTTAACCAAATCTGCTATTCTGAAGCAAAATCTCTTCCACTGCTTCCACTGCCTCTTCCCTTCTGCTCCAGGGAAGTCCCAGGGAAGGAGAACTATCCCCTCTCCCTGAGGCAAAGCTCTGCCCCCTGAGCACCTTACCTTCTCTGACCTTCCACCTGCCCAGCAGGGCTGCCTCACTGCCACTGTGCACAGGGCTCCGTATAGCTGCAGGCAACCTTTTGCAGAGTTAAAACCATAAGAATTTACTTCCTGCACCTGAATCATGCTGTGGAGGTGGGGGATGAGGCAAATCCCATTGCTTAGCTGGTAGCCAGTGCTCCACTGAGGGCATTAGCTGGATTTGTGTTGGCTGTGAATCATGACTATCTCGGGCACGGATGTCTGCATTGTAAACACTGATGTTCAGTGAGGTGAATCCCTCCCTTTGGGAGGTATTTTCTGATCTTTGCAGAAAGAAGGCTGGGGAAGTACAAGATATTATTTATGGTGACATATATCTAGCGAAAAAATACGGTGTGATAAGGGAGTTGCTAAACTGGGAGACAGGACTCGTAAGACTTAGGGGCTCCCAATTGTATCAAATGCCTTGTGCAGAAGGGAATACTAACTCTCTTCCTCCTTGATATCTCTTATCAGTTGGACTGTAAATGCTTTGAGGCAAGGTTACTGTGTACATAGGCAACAGCAAGGGCAGCTAAGCTCTAGTCTCGCTCTGGCTGTTAGGGCTACTGTAATATGAATTACAAATATGGAGATGTTGCAGTCAGATAAGTTTCCACCAGCCTTCCTCGTTCTCAATAGCTTCTTGCCCCCAGCAGTGCCTTTTGTTGGGGTACCATCATATGACCTTTGCTTTTCTATTTCATACCATGGATCAGTTATTGTCCTTTTTACGAGGCGTCCTACTCCATGGCTAGTTCAATGGGCTAACGTGTGGAGAGAGCCATTACTGCGAGAAGAGAGCCAGAATCCGTCAATGATTTGTCACTTTTAATCTTAACTTGTGCTGTATTTTGTTGCATCCCTGCATTCTTGGCTCCTTTCCATCATGGATTTTAAGCATAAAGTTCATAATAATAACACAGAAAAATATGATTGCTTTGAATCTCTCTCTTCCACTGAGACTTTCCAAGCAAAGGAAGATGGAAGGTCAATAAAAAATGGGATTTTTTTTTTTCCTGCCAAACCTCGCATGCTTTGTGAAGCTTCACGCTGGACAGTGCTTTGGAAAGAGACAAGGCAGTGACCTGATGCACTGCTGCTCTGCTGCCTTGCGCTGGAGCAAGCAACATCCTTGGAAGAGGGGATGTGCCACATCGAAACGGCTTGCAAACGGAGGAGCGGAAAACACAGGTGATGGACGCACCTGCGAGTGCTGCCAGCGTCCGGGGGCCCTCAGCAGTGGCAGCAGACGCTCAGCTGGAAGGCAGCCACCTCCACTGTCACGCTGGCACGACCCCGTCCCCGGGCACAGCTGGTGGGGCGGCATCTGGCACGGGATGGGCAGCCATGTAGGCAGGAACAGCAGGCTGAGGGGAGGGAAACCAAAAGAAATTCATGGATGAGAAGCAGAGAAGGTTATGGCTTTGTTTTTATTTTTAACAACATGCAGCTGTGAAATTTTACGCAGAATTATTTTCAGTCTTGGGCCAGGCTGTTTCATGCTTCGTTGGTGTCTGAGTTTCCCCTTCAGCTATCTGTATCCAAGTGATATTATTTGCAATTACTTCAAGAAACCAAAAGCTTAAAGGGAGTGTCCTTGGTGAATTGCTGTAATTCCTGTGCTGTGTCTGCCCCAAAGCTACTACAGCTCTGCTATCTCTGGCTGCCTGCCAGGAGGAAGGATTCCTCACAGAATTAATTGCGTTTCCCACCTTCCACCTCATAGGTATTCCAGGGAGCAGTGCACAACGGGCATAGCACCCGGCATAAAAATAGCTACACGGCTTCTCATGTGCGTTGCAGAAAGGCACCATGAGCAAGAAATCTCTGATTTTTAGAAAACTGATAAAGAGGAAATAAGTTCCACGTTAGGCTCATTCTTGATTGTGGAAGGGAGGAGGAGAGGGGGATGCTTTTACAGAACATCAGCCAGGTGACGTGCGGAAGCTGTTGCCTCTTCATGTTGCAGTGCTCTGCTGGGTAACGGGAGTGTGTGCAAGAGAACTGCAGGCTCATTTTTTTGCTTTGTTTTATTTAAATGTTATTTATATAGAGCTACCTTGGCTGTATATATATTATATGGTGCGTATGGGCACAGATCCAAAATTGCCCTTTGTCTACACTACATGGCCATGTTTGGTGCAGTCTTTGAGCTAGGTTTAAGCGGTACTGGCTAGGCTTACATTAGTAGATTTTGGAGAAAGTTCCCTCCCTTGCCTATCAATGAGCTTAGAGGGAGGTTGAAATTTAGACTTAGAGGGGGGTTACCTAATAAACTTCTGTTTTGTAACTTTTTTTCTTTATGGAATGCATGTTGAGTCATTATATATTGGTAGCATTTTCACTAGATGTATTCAACAGGCCTTAAGGCCTTCTTGCTAGATAGCAAGAAACAGACAAAAGGGAAGAAAATATAAATAGGGAAGGATAGAAGAGAGAAAAGCATAATTTCTTCTCATTCTTTTAACACCAAAGTGCGACAGATCCCAGAGCCGACATCTTTCATAAATTGCACCAAAAATGTTCATCCTAAGGAATATGACAATTTATTAAAGCTCTGGGGTCATTTTCTCTGCTGTCTTTTGCTCCCTTCTTCTACAGAGGAACAAACAAAAATTAAAAAGTTATGCTAAGTGTACATGCAATTTCTTCAGTGGAAGCAGAAAATGCTTGTTCTAGGTGGCTATACATAACCAGGTGCTATTCTCTGGTTTAACTCTATTCACTTTCGCGCTGTTGTACCAAGACTAATTCACCGTAGCGTTATTGATAATATCTATATTTGAAAGGCTCAATTTGTGATATCTGAGGAAAGGCCACATCCCTCTTTCTTCGGTTGTGTTGAGCAATGCCTAATTCATTCAGCACCCGCTGATGAGTTTGGGTGCCTAGGCATGGAAGAAAGCCCATCCTGAAAACATAATGTCCTCAGAGTCAGTATCTGAGCAGTCAATGTTATGACTCATGGGCCAGATTCCCAGGGAATTTTGATGTGTAATGGATACCTTATGTCCCTGCATTGCTGCTCAGTTGCTACACAGTTACGGAAGCAAGTCAACTCTCTAAGATTCCATGTTTCCACAAGTGAAGTGAAGATGTGCATGGATCCAACCACATCCTGAAGCTGCCAGCAGCTCTTGGGCACAAATGTGAATCCCAAATCTTGTCTGTTTCACCTCTGAGACCCAATCTAATGCACAGTGTAGAAACTTGACTATGATCAAAAGAACATGATGCCACCTTAAACCCTGCAGTACTAGACAAGTACAAGGCACACATGTCATATGCCATGTGACCAGTCTTCCCTATGCCACCCTTCCTCCTATCTCCCCTATACAGAGGCAGGAGCAGGTTTTCCGCCTCTGAGTGGAGCACAGGAACTAATGGGTCGTAGAGCACAGAGTGGTACACGGGAACTATATGGCAACCTTCTCCAAGTTAACCACTCTGCCTGGCATAAATAATTAAATGTTCCTGGGTCCCACATAAGGAATGTGAAATTTATTTGGAAGGATGCTCACCTGGGAGACAAAACAGTCAGACTGGAATTTCTGTTCTGATAAATAATTATTTATACCAAATGGAACATTTTTGCCAGAAAAGATGAAGAGAGATCCACCTAATTTAACAGGCTGCTTAACATAATGTTTAGCAATGGTCATTCAGAATAACAAGAGAACTACTTGCATCTATCTGATTAAACCTAAATTAATGTGTTGGCAAAATGGGGACTTTTGTTGACTATTCTCAAGCCGGCAAAAAATACTTAATGTTTGTTTTCAACATCACTAAAGCAATCAGCTTTCTTATAATAAAATATCAGTATTTTCATAGTAAAGTATCATCTTCCTTTTCAGTTATAGGTACATGATTTTTAAAAGATATAGATACCTAGGAATGATTGAATGCTGCTGCTGAAAATTGAAAGTTTAAATGAATATTATTTCATGTGGGATGCAATGAAAGAGGCAGCTGAGAATGGAAGATAGATCATTCATGTAAGTATGAATGATCAAATCACAAATTCAGTGATTTGCTAAAGATGCTTACAGTATGTGCTAGATAAAAGGATCCTGCTCATGTGATAGAAAATATTTATTTAGAATTTAGTATTTGCTTCCTTTAATAACTGCCAGGGAATGACCTTGGTGTTAAAACATTACTGGAAAATTTGACTTTGCTGGTGAGTGCTGCAAGTGGAAATAACTAATGTTGGCTCTGTTTGCATGAAAATGAAGAGCTGATGTGACAACTGATTTGCTTGAACATGACATAGCTGTATTAACGCACAGTAGCCGCGCGTGATGAAGTCTGGGTCACTGCAAGAACAGCGAGAACATGGAGGGCCTGGGGTCTTGTAGATGGTTGGACAGCTTGAAAAGCTCACCAAGCCAGAGGTACACTTATGTACATATATTTCCGGAATGTTTTTCTCACCCAAACTGATCTTTTACAGTAGGCTTGGAGTGGAAGATTTGCTCTTATCGTTTTTTGTGCACATACGTCCTGCCAAAGTCACTGGGCACCTAAAGGGAATGGTTGGCTAGAGAGCATCCCCAACTGTGCTTTTCATGTTTGCCCTACTCCAATCCTTGGGGTTGCATAGCCTCACTGCACACACCAGTAATCTCAAATCTTATTGGCCTCAAGCTCACACATCGATGTCACCATCAAGGCCATGCAGGCTCCAAGCTTTCTGGACTTTCATTTCCCTCTGGGATCATGAGGTTTGCTCATGTTTTTCAGGTTTGACTAGCTCCTGAGATGGACTGTGCTGCAGCATCATGCCCTGTGACTGCTCTTTTATTTTATGAACCGCACTGACAAGTTGCTAAAATATAAAAGTATTAAATTGGTGTTGTTAAGCAGTTGTTATGCTGTCAATGTCAGGAAAACCATTCATGTCAAAGTTTTCAAGCTCATGGATATTCTGGAAACCTCTGTGTAAAGCAGACGCTTACTCTGCTCATGTAATTTATTTTGCCTAGAAGGCTTTCTCTAATTTCACTCCATCAGTGCTATTAGCACTTCTCATCAACCATTCCCTTGTTATAGCATCAGTTGGAGAGCTTTTATGTGGTTTTTATTGCTAAGAAAACTTTTTTGCATAACCATCACATTTGATTTTCCTTATCTGTGTTTTTCAGACTACATCTTGGCAGGAATATACCACAGGGCAGTATTTATGTTCCCAATTCCTGATTAATTCACTAGTAACATCAGTGCACAAATTTACAACAACTGCCTACTGTAGTTTAGGCTCACACTAGAAAAAAACAACCCATTCATGCAGGAGGAAATGGTGATACTGGGGACAAAGGTCGTCATCCCAGCTTGCTCTCTCTTCACCTTTAAGACCAAAAAGTCCTAACGGGTTCTTAGCAGTCACTGATTTTATTAGTGGAAAAAGAAAAAAAAATATGAAAATTTTTGAGAACTCTCCAGTGAACAGGACTTGAAGTGAGCAAAAATGGTCTTAGGGCACAAGAACCTTGAAGTCTCCCTTCAGATTCTGGTCTACATCAAAGGAGGGATGCAGTATCACATGCAGAGTTTTAGGATTTCCTTATATTCATGACTGTTCTTTACATGTATTTGTATCATGCAGACTGGAGATGAAGAAAGGTGGAAACATGTTACAGCAGAAGGAAGTCTTCCTTCCACTATCTTCCATCCTTTGCTGTAATTCTCTTTTCTGTGTCTTCAACGTACAGGTTATATAAAGTTCCCTCAACTCCATGACACTCTAAAAGAGGGATTTAGCTATTTGGTATAAAAAGGGGGCTGATGCTCAGAAATGAGAAGAAAATTGCAGTGTAAAAGTTGGGTTGCATGTGCATGACAGACTGGATTGCAACGTGAAAGGAAGGTAGTAAGGACTGATTTGGTTAAAAGGCTGTGAAAGCAATGTCTGAATGAGTAAGTCTAGAATGAAAGGGCATCTAAAGGGGACATTTCCATGCTGGGATAGGGTTTTTTTGTGTGTTTGGCTCTGCAGGTGCTGGCATCAGAAACATGGGAATTTAAGAGCACATGCTTGGCCTTAAGAGGCCATATTTTCAAGTGTGTGCATGAAGACAACAACATTTTCAAGATTTTTGTTTGATTTCTGAACAGAAGGTAAAATTTGTTTTGCTTTTCAAATGGAGAGAAATATTTTAGGAGTTCTGAAGAAGACCTTTTCAGCATCATGTAGAATGTGCCTACCACCCATCCTCTTTTCTAGATTATATTGTCATTTAATAAATTATTCTCCATATAATAAAACTAGTCCAGATTAGGGGAAATTCATGCAGTTTACATGATTGTGTGAATGTGTTTCATATTCAGACACTGTAGTGGGTCCCAATACAGTACAAACTATTAGGATTATTGTATTTATTATTAAGGATAAACAATTTAGAGTTGACACCCAGATAATAAGGAAGAAAATTTCCCTCTTCTGCAACAGCTATATAGTGAAACTGCATCTGGCAGTCACATACAGTAAATGACATAAGTATGTCAGATGTGGTCCCAAACCCTGCAGAAACAATCTGGTGACAGCAGTGTTGTACATGGGCAACATGCCACTGGCAGGGGCCTCTGGGTAATGACATGACCTAAATTTTACAAGTTGCCACAAATATTTAAAGAAGGGAGACTGAAACGTATGTTGACTGGTACAATGTACTGGCCTTCCCTTTCCTTACAAGTTCTAATCAATTTGAAATTGTTTTTCTAATGAGTTATTTGCCACCCCAAAGCTCAATGCTTTATTCATGAATAGTGTGGAGGTGCCTGGACTAAACAGTCATAAATCATTATTCACATAACTAACTTTTTTGTCAACATCTTTCATTTCCAATTTGTATCAGGACAGGGTTTGCACTCTCTTCAGCACACAGAATGAGAATTTGAAACCCAAGCTGGGCTTATAGTGATTTCCACACACGAGAGAGCTGCACTCCTTCCGTGGGAAGTACATGGGAAGGTTCTGTGGGGGAGATACTTTACAAGTACTCACATTATTTGTTGAGAAAAAAAAAAAAAGTTGTCTCTGCTAGATGAATTTGCATCAGCGGGGTTGTTATTCATATATGAGAGACATAAATAATAGAGCTGGAAGACCTCAGTGTAGTGCAGTCTCCAAGCCATGTGATATATAAGGATCAGAGTGGGGAGCATTAGCATTATGCAAGTGATTTGTTAATGAAAACTTATAATTTGAGGAATGACTATTTCTAAAGATGGAGAAAAGGGTCTTTAAGTACAGATCTTCTATCAAGTGGAAGTGCTTTGGACTGACTTTAAGAGTCTTTGATTTTTATTTAATAAGAAAGCAGAAGGGCAAAGACAAGCTCTCCTAAAGCTGAAAAATCAACTCTGTCCCTCCCCCAAGCCTCAGGAAACAGGGTCAGCCTGCAGGGGAAAGAAAAGGAATTTATGTAAATACACAAGCTGTAGTCAGAGGTTTAGTTGAAATATTTGGTCCTGAAAGTCTGAAACAACAACCTTCTGCAAAGCTGTCTGCCTAGATCCCGCATTTTGGTAAAGAAACATGTAGCACTGTGTTTTTATTCATGTCACTGTAATGGACGCTGACTTGATTTTTGCATAAAATATACTTTATCTACATAGTGATAGGAACTTAGATGAACATTACTTACTGCATGTTTATTTTAGATACATCTCATACTAAACAGAATGCCCTTTATGGCTGCAGATATATTTCAACACAAGGAATGGAAAAACTAGCATAAGGCAAATTTTCACTGTAAGCTGTGAAACCTTTGTAAAGCTTGGGTCTCCTCTGGTTTCAATGATAAGGAGGCATTTCAGTGGCAAGATACGTGTTAGCTGAAATAGCAAAGACCAGACCTGGAAACCTTGAGTCTGTGCCAAAATGTGCCTGTGAGCACAGGGCAAAGCAGACCATCCCTCGCAGTGATGTCTTGATGTGAAAGCACCAAGAACTGGGGCTTGTCTTGTTGCCACATCCCAGCTCTATAGATGCTGGAGGAGCTCTCTGCCCACTTGCCACTTCTTCCAGAAGGCTACCATGCGTGTACAACAGAGACTCATTGGTCACTGCTGGCATGAAGCAGTCAGCTTTTCCCCACCACAAGAGACTATAAATGGTAGCTGAGTCTGGAGAATAACTAGGATAAAATACAGGA
>NW_010578558.1:440353-467731 GCF_000705375.1 Tinamus guttatus | reverse complement strand
AGCTTTGACGGATGTCTTTTCCTTCACCAGCTCCCTCTAGCACTGATTCAACTGATCTCAGCAGTCATTGCTGTTAAGTACATACAAGTCAGGCACAACAAAGCACCCTACGTGCATCAGCCAGCAGCTGAATATGGCAGGCAATATTTGCCCTCAATATACAGGTAGGTTCTGGTCCTGCAGTTCAGCTAAAGCATCAGGGAGCCATGAAGCATTTAGATCCACAGCCTTCTTGCTTATCCTATCCATGTCCATGATAAGGGCAACATCCTATTTAATAGCGTCTTCTCAGCATGCCCAGGGTTTTACCATGAGAATGTGATTGCAACAGAAGAGAAATGATTTAGTATTTACCTGCCCCTTCCACTCATGCGTATTACACAAACCACTTGCATGCTGCATTATTCTTAGCAAATCTAAGAAGCAAGGTACACCTCAAGAAGTAATAATGTATTTTTCATGCCTCAACTATAGTAACCCCCTCTGCTATGGACTCCTTACATCCCAGTCCTCCAGATTAGAGCAGCCACAGAATTCAGTCACCTGATTTCTTTACCAGATTTCGATACAAGAAAGCATTAACCACATCTACACAAAAATCAGCTCATCACATGCCTTCTTCTGTTGGGGTCCCAACAAAGCACACAATCTTCCACTGATTTTTGTTTGTTTGAAGTTATTATTATTCTGGTGAAGGAAAAAAAAAAGGGAAAATGATAGTGTATATAATTGCTAATGGTAAAACTCTTCCTCCCACCTTTTGCAGCATGACGAATAGGTCCTGGGGAGAAGGCACAGGTGTGAAGAGGAGTCTGTGAAGCTCGGCTGTCTAAAGGATGAAATCTATACACCCCCATACCATCCTGATAGAAGAGCAGATGTAGGTTTGCTTTTAGACATCCTGCTGGTGTGAAATGTAGCATTGGGCAGGTCTGTGAAAAGGATAAGGAAGGGTGGGCTTACTTTGATGTATCACTGTAATACAAAACAATCCTCATTCTAGAAAATGAATGCCAGCATCCATATGAGCTTGTAGCTGGAGCAAACATCTGTGTCTGAAGAGCACAGTGGGAAGTGACCATATGCGCGAGGAATCTTAATGCTTTTGTTCCAACCTCCACATAAGGCTATCACAGGAAACCCTGGTGATTAAAAACAGGGCCTCACAGTACTTGACAACCAGACAGGTATGAACTATTTAGCCATGGATAGCCTCTACATAATGGAAAGTCATCCCATCTTAATTGGTTTTCTTGGAAGCTGAAAGAGTTTCTTTTATAAGAATGACTGTGCAGATCTCTATTTTTTTTTTCTCACAGGAAGAATTATACTTAGTTAAGATTTGTACCAGTGCAACTTACCTGTGATTGCAGGTATAAGCGTACTTCAGCAAATAAAAACTTTTAGGATGTTTTCCATGTCATATTGAGGATCTGTATCCATGCCCCTAAAAATGGAGCTTTGTCAACTGCTATAGAAAAAGCCAGAGTGAAGTGGTGCAATCAAAAGACAAACCAAGGACAGGGTTCAGCATACTAAACACAGGTCTAGAACTGCGGATAGTAGATGTAGTCTTGGTTGTCTGTTAAAGTCTGTTAGTATTTGGAATCCCTGTATCCAGGTGAACTGTGATTTAACTCTCAGGTCTTTATAGCCCAGAGCATTATTATTATTATTATTTTCATCAAACACATGACCCTACTTCTGCAAAAATCCCTCATGCCTATATCTGAGAATAAAGCAGAGCAGGAATTATTTTCATGAGTCTGTACAATTCTCTGCCAAGAAGGAACCAAATCTCTAAAGAACTGTAAATAGTCCCAGTGCCTCCAAAGATAATTAACTGTGCAATGGACCATGTTTTACTCCATGATTAATTTGTGCACTGGATTTTTAACTAGCGCAGTGAAGAGAGACAGAGCCCTAGAAGGACGTGGAGCTCCCTGTGCTCTGACTTGTGTGCCTGTAAGGAATCTGGACTGGCTCCAGACCTCAGTCCTAACCACGAAAACACATGTGGCTTCAAGGGAAAGGATTCATTTTGCCTAATTCAAGTAATTTGGCAGGTAGGTCTCCAGCCTGAGACCTAAGGTTTCTTCTGTAGTTAGTGGAGAGATATAGCACTTCCACAAGCAATTTGTCTGACTAACTGTAGCCAGTCTGACTTACTTATACTTTCTGCAGCTCAGCTCAGCACACACCTGGCTGCACATCCAAACTTCTTCCCTTGCACTCTCTCCTTGGTTCTTGACTAAGTGCACCCTCAAGGGAGCTCATTCAATTAAAATGTGTGGGGTTTGCCGAGTTACCTTTTGCTATGATAAGTTCTCAGACATGATTCACAATACAGTTTTAGCGTGGGAATTTAAATGTCCATCTTAGACTAAATGTGGAAGTTGAGAGGATGAACTGAGATTAATCCTAAACTATTGGTGAAAGGCATGGTGGCAGTGGAGAGAGTGAGAAATAGAAAAGAGGAAGGGGAGACCATTTAAATTCCCCTAGCCGTTTCAGGAAGCTTCAGGCCTGAGAAGCAAGTGCACTTTGAGGTAGTCCACCAAGCCACCAAGCCATTCTTCTGCCTGTCAACCTCTGTCTCCCTTCTTAACCTCAAGGTTACTCCCTGAAGCAATGTGACCCTGGTAGACTTGAAATGAGTCTGCACAGTTTCCTACCACATTTCAGAGGACAGTAAGCAACAAGGAGTGGAGAAGGGTTGAGAAGCAGGCTATATGAAAAGGGACAGTTGCAAAACTGTACAGGGAGATCAGACACATTTTGTTATAAATACCGAATGCAACTCTTGTTTGATCTGTGCCCCAGTGTCTCAACAATAACTCAAGGAAAGCAACAATCTTACTTCAGAAAGCAAATAATTGCTATGAAGGAATTTCCTTTTTATTGGAGCTGTTTGTTAGTTTTTGTCATGAGGTCTTAAGTCTATTTACATTTCATTCTGATTAGTGGGCCATAGTCCTTAAATCAGGCACTTGACCACTTAATCTATTCCTAAAACTGAATGGATTTGAAAACGCAGACCACAAAGCAAAAAAGCCTAGATTCTTCACCCATTCGCTGACTGAAGGCAAAGTCTTAAGTTACACAATTCTTCCCCCTGATTTCCTGCATGGAGCCTTTGCCCACCTTCAGTAAGCAACGTCTCTCTCCATTTCAGTGGGACTAAGGGTGAGTAAAGGTTTGCCTTAGTGAGGATAAGTGAGAAAGGATTTGGAGCTTCAGTGGCAAGAGTTAGAGGGGAGAATAAAAAAAAATGACTATTTTGGTAATTCAGTACAGATTCTTCTCTCACTGGTTTAAATACTGTGCCACAAAGGTGTTACCCAGCCTAGCGAGCTTGTTAAACAGGATCCTACTCCCAGGCACACCCGTGTGACTCTGGAGTCCTGCTGGAGCATCACGGCTGCCTCATGCACTTGAACAGTCAATTTGTTTCCTATGAACATATCTAGAATATGTTATTCACATGAATAGGTCTAACTTTTTCTTCTAGTCTGGCATTTTCAGCTCCAGATTCAGACAACTAAACTGAGGTGATTATAGCATAGGTACCTTTTTGTCCATATTCACACTGCAAGCAGTGGAGAGCTAGGGCTTGATTAATTGCCCACATATCAGTGCTTAGCAGGGTGTAGGACATGTCCATTTGAGATGTCCTAGCGCCTGCAGCTGCCATTTGGGAGAATCAAGTTTTCTGTAGCTCTACCTACTAGCTCTGTGTGGATGTCTCAGATACCTGCAGTTGACTTCAATGGATGGCAGTGAGCACTTACATGTAGGCAACAGTCAAGTCCCTGATCGATAAAACTGGTGGAGCCTAGAGAGGGATTTGTGGGCCAAATGTAGGTACTCACTGATCTCTACATCCCTCTGTATCTCCCTGATTATAGTGGGAACAGAGGCACCCAGCATGTATCTAGATACCTGTGGTGTAGATGCCTAAGTGGAAATATATATGGCACTATCCCGCTCCCGGCTGTCCAAGGCTATGTCTGTGCGAGTACGTGCACTACTCACGTGCCAAATTATCTGCAGCTGTATAGCCATATAGCCAGGTGAGTGGTGTGCTCGGCCCATAGTATTGTACATGCTGCCTTTCTGCAGGGTATATTAGTTTGGGCCCAACACGGAAATACTGTAATTACAGAGCTCCTGGCTGTGCTGGGCAGAACCAGCTCATGTTTGTCTGCCAGTGCCAAGGAGACATATCCCAGGAATTAGGTATCTTTCCCTTTTCTCCTTTTAGGAGCCTATTACTATGCAAATAAGTTGCATTTTCCATGTAATCTAATGAAAATATGAACCGTTTGTTTTCCTTAGTCATCAGAGGTTTTGATGTGCTCAGTCTGTTTAAAAGCAGTTTGTAGACTGGTGTGCATTACCAGCATTTGCTTTTCTAGTACGTTCTTTCCATCTGCAAGATTTGACACTCTGGAATCTATTTTGATCTTCAATTCAATCTTATAAATCTAGTACTGGCAGTACTTTAACTAGTATTTTAAAAATAATTCAGATAAATCCTTGAAGAAATCAGGCCTACCTGCAAAAAATGTCACCTAATACTTACCAGAATACCTAAGTCTCTTGAAAGCATTGAGCATTTAATTCCTAAATTCCTTTCCCTGTCAGTGTATAATAGTGTTGAATTTTCTATTTTCCATGTTAAAAGAAAAAAAAAAATAAAACGGCAAAAATATCACAAAAAGTAGCATTATGGAACATTTTGATTACAGAATATCCAGATATTCTATTCTGGTTTATTTAATCAACATGAACTGTATCTCAGGTTATTTTAGAGTTAAATTGGATTTCTCTGCTGGGGTCCATTGCCCAGTGATGTATTTTTGGAGCCTGATGCACTTATTTTTCAAATTGTTGGAAAATAATATGACCAGACACTACTTTCCCTAATGATGAGATGTTGTTGTAGATGTTATTTGGAAAGTGTTCACCTCCAGGAAGTGCAGCCCAAAGCAAAATATAAGCAAAATATAAGTACCTATGCATCTGTGTGATTTGATAAGAAAGTTTGAAGTTGATCAGATTTGAAATTAAGTATTTTGCGCACAGTATTCTGAACTAAACTGAACTGATTCCAAAACCAAATTGAAATCTGAAATTTACTGCTGTAAGTAAATTTCTATCATAAGCTGCAGTACAAGAGACTAGAAGATCTAAGTCATAGAAAGTATAGAATCAAATATAATGTAGATGAAATACAGACTGATTTCCGACCCTTTCTAAAATTTGCAAACTTTTCATATGCACTAGCAGAACCAACAACTGCATTTTAATAAAAACATAAATATGTTTTTGATGACAGCACAATATATGCCTTCTCTGAAATTTGCAAAACCTAAGACAGTTGTAAATATAAAGCCATTGATTAAAGTTTACCAAACTGGTTTGGGATTATTTCAATCCTAATTTTCCTCATATAAACGTTTTTTTATGACAATACTTTCACTGGGTGAGCAGGTGAGGTGGTTCAAAAGAATAAATTTTGGAGACGTTGAAAACATCAGATAGATAGACATGAGAGCATAAGGAAATATTACTACCTGTGCAGACTCAACCGCACCCGTATTTGCCACCCACAGTTTTTCCCTGGAGCAACAGCATCCATTTTAGCCCACCCCCAGCTGTGAATAGACACAGTGATGTTATTTATCACCTTGTAAGTTGTCACTCATGGCTGTCACCTTAATGGATGGCATAATTACGGAATTGTATTACAGATAGTGTTGTTTATTGGATATTCTTTCTTCAGTACCTGTTTGGGAATAGGTCTTCTTTAGGATTTTTCTCTGTTCACACATCCCATAAACACATCTTCAGAGTGTACTGTGCATTAGCTCTTCTGGTTTTCCAGTTCCAGATATTAATGAGTGTTCTGACTCTAAGCTCCCTTTCTTCTCATTCCCCTTTCCTGGTTTAGAGTGTAGGCCTGGGATGGGGCAGTGCTTGGCAGACAACTGGGAACATCAAACACAGAGGCTTTTTAGAGGCCTTCCCTCAATGAGGCACCAAGTGCCTTTCCTGGGCAGGCTGGAATAGATCACAATCTCTTTGCCTTGGGACAGACATCAGCCGTGAGCAAACCACACAGTGACAGCTACATAGGGCTGTTTGCTGATTATGTGGGCGAATATTCACGTTTGAAAACTGTTTTACTGATCTCAGGTCCTGAGGTTGGGCAGGTTACTTTCCAATCTAGTCTGGGTTCCTAGGACGCTAGGACATGTCTTTATCAACTTTTTTTAAATGATCTGTCCTTGCCATTCCAGTTATTTTGTCAGTGAATTGCTACAGTGGAGCTAAAATGAAACTGTTGTTGCTGTATGCAGGGGTGTTTGTGGGTTAGAATTGTCCTTTAAGATTCTAATGGGGAAAGACCGCATTGATTGATTATAGGTGTCTATTGCGTTAAGCCATAGAGTGTGTTTTTTAAAGCTGCAGATAAAAAGAGTCTAGCACATGAGCTCTGGGACAGACAGCGGGCGTAATCACCTCATCTGCCACATAACTGCGTTGGTGGTTTCTGCCATGGTAGTGACGGCAGCGGAAGTGAGTGTGCACCAGCCTCTCAGGTTCACTCAGCGTGAGCGCAAGCTGAAATTGCTGTGCTGCAAAGCACCTGTGAATGGTGAGAGCCCGGGGGCCAGCCCAGGTTCATTCACTTTGTCCACCTTGCAGTGGGATTAGTGATAACTCTTCCTTTGATCCCAATGGAGCCCGTGTCCAGCAGCCCTGAGATGCTTTCAGAGACAATTGCAAGGGGAGAGGTCAATGAGATGTATGTCTGGTGAAGGGCGCAGGGACCCTGGCTATCTCTGGCAGTCTCGTGGAGAACTGGCTGGTGTCTTCCAATGCTCCCCCGGGGGATGCCACATCTGCTCATCACTTCCCGGAGATCCAGGATTTCTCTGGATGCAGGATGCATCCAGACAGGCGCTGGGAATGCTTGCCAGCTGCCTGCAGCAGTCTAGCCCTGGCCCTACGAAGGAAGGAGTGTGGCCTACTTGCAGTAAAGCTGGGTTTGACTCATTAGGCTCCATGCAGCTCCCAGCAAGAATGTGCAGGGTAGCTGACTCAGTCTCTGGGTTGGCCAGCTGTGAGCCAGCTCTGGGCTGGAAGCCATACAGCTAATGTTAGTGCATTGCTGCTCCCGAACGAATATACCCTGCTTCCCAGGGCGCTCATTTGCCCTTGCTTAGGTCAGGTATGGTTTCAGGGTTGGAGCATGCCTGTACTGACGAACCTGATGACTGACATGAGCGAGCTGGTGTCTACATCTGCTTGTTTGGGCATAAGCGTCTGTTTCTTGCTTCATATCCCGCTCACAGTAGCTTCCTTCTCCCAGCCAAGGGAATGCTGTTATTATGCACTGTGAGGAGAGCCAGACATTGCAGTCACAGGAGCAGTATAGAGGGGCAGGTCTACTGAGGAGCTGAAGGAGGTCCTTCCCCTTAGTGCAGCTCACTGTGGCTGTCCCCAGACTCTTGATGTGGCTTCACAAGGTCCACACTTAGCTTTTTCCAGCCAGCAGCCCTGAGATAGGCACCCACAGCAGGATAAAGGGACCTCTAATACATGCAGAGCAGATATGCAGGCACAACAGAGGAGAAAATCTTCTCTGGCTTACCCTCTGCCACAGGCCACTGTGATGTTCCCAGCTATAGTTGCTTTGTGCCTGACTACACTTTTAACCAGTGTGTCTTTTCTAGCTTGAAGACCAGAGGGAGAATCCAGCGTTTTTCTTTCTTACTTGTTCTAGTGATTGACCTCCTTTTGTATTAAAAACTCTTTTTTTTTCCCACTGCAGAGTAATCCTTACCTTAAAAAAAAGGTATTAGTCAGAGATAGTTAAATCTGACCTAAGTAAAATTTAAAAGTGAAAGAACAGTCCCCATTCCAAAATCACATTATTGCACTTATCAAGCATTATTGCTTCTGGCAGTGCTGCCCCTGAAATAAAAGAACTTCAATTTAAAGAGCCACTTAGTTTCTCATATGAACAATAATGAGATATTAAAACATATATGAGAACTGAAGGCTCCATCTGTCTTGGAAAAATTTGTCTCTCATGGCCACATGTTATTACATGGACTTCCTGGTGTGAAAGCCCTCATTCAGTTGGGCAGCATCGCTTGTCATAGCTAGAGAGAAGAAAGAGACAAGTCTGTCCTGCTGCTTTGCTGAACCCCTCTGAACTGCTGGGTTGAACAGTTTATAGCAATAGTGGTCACAGCTATCAAAATTTAGGGAAGACTTGAGATTACTTCATTACTTGCACTGCTGACCTTGTGACGGGGCACAGCATCCAGAGGCTGCAATCCTTTTGGATGTCATTCAGGTGACTAGGCACCAAGTTTTAGGCACTGTTGCTAACTTGCCCTTGTGCCTGTATGTTTTTCCTTTCCTCCGCTCTTACAGTTATCTTGTAACCTTTGTAGAGCAGGGACCGTTCCCCACTATGTTTGCTCAACACGTAGTGGAATGTGGCTTGTAAGTGCTATTCTCATACAAATGATTGTAGCACCTAGACCTTGTCATCTGTCATGCCATTGCCCACTAAGAAAGGATACAGCGCTGTTTTGCAATAGTATTAGAGGAACTAAATAGTTAAATTCTCATGGAAATTGGACATGCTGCTCAAACACTTCCCCTTCCTTTTGTTTTTAACCTTGCTTTCCTGTCATATGTTATCCTGCCCCCACCCCTCAGTACTCGCTGCCAAACTGGCATTTGCGCCTGCATGGAAATATAGTCACTTACCTCCAGGAACAACGCTGTTCTCGGCAGCGAGGCTCGGAGATGCTGAAGCTATTTAATGCTGTCTATATTGTCTTTCTGGAGAGGAGGGCAGTCTGCAGGCTCAGCATCTTTGGCCTGTAATCTGAAAATCCATATTTGCACCTCCCACGGCTGTGCCCTGGCTGAGCCAGCTCCACAGCCAGAGCAAGGAGCCAGCTAAAATCCCCCCGCTGCTCCGGGCAGCCGGCATGTGCGCAGGCACATGTTTCTGGTCCCTGCATCTGCACACAACATGTTACCAGAAACATCAGGATTGTGTCAAGCCAGCTGAGCACCAGCACTTGTTGTAGTCCGCCAACTGCAAACAAAAGAGCGAGCAAATTAATATTAGCAGACAGGCTCCCTAACCAGGCAGCTCAAATGCTGAGCAAAAAAGGAGAATGCAGAGAAATGTAAGAAATGCAGGAATCACAAGAAATGTTGGCGGAGGCAGCAGTGAAACCAGAGCCCATGCTGGCAGGGAACATTTTGCAGAATCAATGGAAAGAAGCAGGACACACGCTGGTGCAAGGCTGTCTCTCTGAGGGCCTCGTATAGTGGAGGAGCAATTTTAAGAACCATTTAGGAAAGGAAATGAGAACCAAAAAAAAAAAAGGTTCCTTGATTGAGAAGCCAAGTAATAAAGTATTGAGGTAGCTTAAACAATAAATGATGATTGCTCATTAGTTTCCTGCTCGTTATTTCTTGGCTAAAAACAAATGAATGTTATGGGAAACAGGGTGAATTTTCTTGAAAGTTCTGGGAATCAAGACAACACAGAAAGGGGGACAGGGGAAGGGAAAAAGTTCAGGTTTTACAGCAACTACTTCTTGAGAATGTCAGCTGCAAGTGTGCACTGGCTTCTGGCAGTCTCATGGTAGGCTGGCTCCATTGACTTAGAGGCAAATTACTTGCATGAGTCTGGAGAAGAGGAACAAAGAATCAGATCCCATATTTTCAGTGCAGAGAAACTGCAGGTGGTCACCAGGGACTGACTGAGGACTAATTTCTGTGGTTTTCTGATCCACTTTAAAAAACGGAGAATCACCTTTCACAGGAGATCTATTTAAAAAGTTGCCAGGGAGAGTGCAGAATCACCATAACCTAGAGGCTGGTCAGGTCACAGGGTCACAGGATGGCTGAGGTTGGAAGGGACCTCTAGAGATCATCTAGTCCAACCCCCCTGCTCCAGCAGGGACACCTAGAGCACGTGGCACAGGGTGGTCATTGGTACTAATGTGTCTGGCTTGAGACTAGACTTGGGGGCACAAGATTCTCACGAAATAGCAAGGGTTTATTTAATATAACATTTCAAGCCAGTTAAATCCATCTGGAAGAAAATCTACCCATATATGGCAGCACAATTAATTCATTTCACAAACTTTGCAGTAACCTAACCAATCAACTCACATATGCTTTATTACCAGCTCTCCCACTTGTTCTTAAAGACAGTCTTACCTCTGTGAATCGTGCGATTCTTTGAAGTTCTGCTTTTAGAAAGAAAAAGAAAATAGCAAGAAAGCATTTATTCATGTATTTTCCTGCTTATTAGATATCCGAAACAATCAGCTGTATTTCTTTTTGTTAGCTTCTTCATTTCTTCAGGATAATTTACATTAAAACATGGACATGTAGATATATATAGCTACCTGGCTATAAGCATACCTGTCTATGTAAATATAGACAGATAGCTTGCAAGACAGTGGCTCAGTGATATTGATAAAGAGTGCCAATGAAATCAGAGACAAGGCTTTATGGCTCTTCTCTCAGTTCTCTTTAACAGTTATATACAAGCAATGATCTTGACAGATACATTGCTTATTTTCATAGTTAACTGTTTTAATGCAATTATACAATTTCCATAAAGCAAAAAAAGGATACATAGCTTTTCACATCTAGGATAAAGGATGTCAGTTTTAGGAAGATGAGGAATTCGGTGAAGGAAAGAATGAAACAAAAAGCTAAAAATTTCAGCTGACTTTCCTTTTTATTTATTTATTTTTTTTACCATGGGAATCTGCAGAGATGATGCCACTTCCTTTAATGAAAAAGAGAGCTAAGGTTCAGACCAAAAGTATGCCTATGATTAGTCAACATGATTTAAGGTTCCTGGAATGAAGCAAGTTTAATGCCAAGTATGGCGAGTTTCTTCTTAGACCTGCATCATTATTACTTGGAGAGGTTATATTTGGTTAATATAAAAGGGCTGGGAATTAACATCAGAGTGTCTTAAATAATGAAAGCGGAGCTCTGTCATCTTTAGGCAGGGAGGTTTGTTCTTTTGCTTTGGGTTCAAGTCTGGTGGCCCAACAAGGAAGATGCTTAGCTCTGTATATGAACTGAGGGTGACCCCTGCATGGATTCCCATTGCTGATTCTGATATATCAAGCCACGTGGGTGACACAAGGGACATGAGCTCTCACTCTATATGATTACTTAAGCTCAATTTTTTTTTCTTTTTCTCTTAGGACCCAGTTTTTGGTAATTGTATAAATGAAGAGGTGTAATCTGTTGAAAATAGCACAAGTGCTCAATGATACTGATGGAGAAATATCACTTGAAATAGAGCTCAAAAATGTAATGAAGGCTCAAACATGCTGATCTGATATGAATGAACATGTCCCAGAGATCCATCATCAGGTCATCAGGTTCTTGAATGTATTTGAGAGTATGTTGAGAGAACATTTACTCATTTACAAGTTTGCTTCTCCACTGTTTTGTTAGTGGAGATAGATTCTCCCCCTGTGAAATTACATCTTGCAGACGTGAGAAAGAAACTCCACAGGAGGAGAAAGAAGATAAAGGATCTGAGCCTTTTTAAGGGAACATTACCAGGCAGGGAGCAGATTTCTGTTTGGGCACAGAAACAAACTAGGCTTTTCTATCAAACCCCATTTTTAAATTTCATTTTTAAATGAATTTTTAAATGAATTTAAATGAGAGAATGTAAGAATAGGGATGGGCTGGGGAAGAGGCAACTTCTCACACTTCGGTTTTTCCAGTCCTGCCTTCCTGTAGTTTTCCTTGGAACACAGGCAATCTTATGAAGCTGGAGGGTTTTTTATTCTTGTTCAAACAGTTTATTATATAGACGCACATTGCACTGTGTACGGGGAGGAAGCTCTGCCAAACAAGTGGCAGGTCTCTGTCCTTAAGATGAAGATGAATGTGGAGACATACAAACCCATTGAGCCTGATGGGCTTTTGGATTTGAAAGCAAGAGTTATTTGGCAACCTTTTGCAGGAGTGGTCTGCCATCCATCTGGCCATTATCCAGTCATTCCTATGCTTGAGCAAACAGTACAGACAGGAACAGGAGTTTTACGGGCATGACTAAAGAATACTGATGTCAGAGGAATTCTTTCCATTGACTTTAACTGCTTTAAGTCAAGCAACATTCTAACTAAGATTTGCCAAAGTGATTGCTGACTTTGGATTACCCCTAACATTTGGTGAAATCTCTTTGTATCAGAGCTCATCAGGCACAGTTACACTTAAAAGATATGTAAATGAAATGCATATGCACAGAGGGCTCCCATTAGTATTAAGAAGCCCATTTACATATACTAGAGGTAAATCCATGCTTAGCAAAGAAAATTCTAGTGTGGTATGAAACATACCCCCATTACTAAAACGACATTTGGAAAGGACCCTGGGATGCCTGCTGTCCAGAGCATTGCAAATGACCTGAACATGGAAGTGCATGCATCTCAGTTGCTTGTCTCTCAGCACATCCCACTATCTACTCCAAAATATTGCTTGCTGTACTGATTCGAGTATCCTGGCTCATTGGCTGCATCAAGACCTGTTGAAAGGAGCTTAGAGCGTAAGATCTATGAGGAAACAGTCATGGCCAGTCAGAACGCCTGCCCTGCTGACAGGGATTACTTTCCCATAATAGAGTTGGTGGGAGGAAAGGTGTACCTGAGCTTCAACTGCCACATTCCCCCAGAGGATGTGATTTCACATTACACTTCAGCTAATACGAGATTTGTCAAATGGCCCTGCTTCTTGGCCTTTCTGCCTGCCTTAAATTGGATCTGGTATTTTTCTGGCTAAAGGATGAATGGATCCAGTGGCAAATCTAATGAAATTTTTGTTTTTATTGTTGTTGTTCATGACTTTTTTTTTTTTTGGCCAGTTCAGCCATCTCACTCTGCAGCTCCATAACTGCTGGAGCCAGCCCAAGAAGGAACAATAATGTGGGGCTGCGGGAAGACAGAAGAGGAGCAGGAGAGCTGCTTTCAACAGTGTCTCTCTCTTACCACCTTAGGTGTAACCTGAAACCAAAAACTTACTTCAAAGTCACTTTAGCAATGATCTAAATTACTACATCTGGAGGTGAACCGTTGGTTAAAAAAAAAGAAAAAAAAAAAGGAATGCCAAACTCACCTTGTGTCAGCCTTGGCCTGCCTTACTGTCCCCTATGTCCTCTCCTGCTGGTAGCTGCACTCAGTGGTCACAGAGCAGGACACCGGTCAGATGAACTGGTCTGCAGATGAACCGGTCTGCAGATGAACCACAGCTTGATCCCTGGGCTACAGCTTTGTGATAGGGGGATATCCAATGATCGGCATGCCGCTATCCTGAATCTTGATGGTGGCACTAGGGAAAGTGCATCTGTGCCTTGGTGACTGAATCAGCAGTGGGTTGCATTAACCTGTGAACGGTCTAGACACGACAGATACTAGTATATTGGTTGCAGGAGAGATGGACACTGAGTCAAAACAAGCAGAGAGGGACCACTCTGCAAGTAGTCCAAGAAGAGGCTACTTGCTTGCCAAAAATAATGTTCAAGGCTTGCCAGCAAATTTCAGTGCGGTAATGCCATGCATTTAGAATAATTAAAGATTTAGCTGCATTATGTAAGGTGGGCTCAAATTCAGCTCCTCCAAACCTAGTCTTCGTAGTGACCTACCTTCAGCAGTAGGGTTGAAAAAGAATAGTCTCACCTAAGTACCCTGGACTCTGGAAAATGTGAGCTTGAATCTGCTATGCTAAGGAGAAAATACTGTCACGGATGTCTCGGCGTGTGTGCCAGGTGCAGAGGAGGTTTGGTGCTTATGTGCCTCAGACTGTGCACATCCATCACAGTCCCTGGCAACTGCTAATGAAAGGTTGGATTTACGTTGCATGCGCACAGATACTTGGGGCAGATGTAGCCAAATTTTGATCAAGAATAAAGAAATCCCGGATATATACAGAAATACTTCAGAATTTGCTGGATTGTGGAGAAAAGGAAATGTCCAGGAAAAAGCGCAGAAAAGCTAGCTCTACATGTGGGGAAGTCATGCTATGTTATTACAAAAGGATAGTGCAATCATTGTGCAACATTTTACACAAAAGAAGCAACTGCATTCCGTGAGGATCCAGCTGGTGAGCATTAGGCATGTTGAAGACTCACCTATCAGACTTGACTTTCTCAGGGCGTGAAATAGGAGGAACACTTCCATTTTGAATCATAAATGTGCTCAGACCTTTGGTGGATATCATGTTGCTTAGTCTGATCAGGAGTAGAATACTTTTAAGACAGAGAGGCAACTATGACTTAAAGCATCTAAGGAATTTTATAGGAAGAAAAAGTCCAAGATATCTGTGCTGAATAGGTGACTCTAACATAAAGGAGAGATGAAGAAGAATTCCGGACTTTGCTTTGAATTTGTGTCCCTAAATTTCAACTACAGCATGTTTCATGGGAAATTATATTTTTAAATTTTTCAGACAGTAGGTCTTAAGCGAGGACTTGAAATCACAGAGTTTACAATAACCAGCAGAACTATCCTGTACCATGGCATCTTCATGAATGTAGTCCCTCTCCATTTGAGCAGAGATGAACATTTTCTATTTATATGGGTAATTCAGTAATGTTTTCAAATGAAGCATCTTCTCTCAGGTTCAGGGGTGCCAGTACCAGGACTAGTAAAATGAGATGAGTGAGTGAGGTTGTTCTCTTAGCAAAGTTAGGTAATGCTTCACAGAGGGGCTCATTCTAGTTTCCCTTGTGCAAGCAGCTTGCGATACATTCTAATATCAGTCTCTGGCAACTGATACATTTTGTCGGTATGGTATTGCCTGGTGTGAAATTGCAGAGAAGGCTGTGGCAAAACATGTTTTGAGCGATCCGTCCTCAGCCTGGCTTGCTGCTCTCTGCCCAGGAAAGGTGCAGGGCTACTGCAGCCTCATCAGGCAGCATCCACCTCCTTCAGCTCCTCTGAATTGCACTTTGCAGAAGGATCAGCCTCCTGACTTCCTTTTAAGAAGGGTACTACCTGGTCTGTCAGCTGAGATCACGTCACTTGTGTATCTATCTAGGTGATCTGCTCAACACAGTGATAAGCACAGACCTCAAAGCTGTGGCAGCAGCATCCCCGGAGCGACTTGCTGCATGAGGGCTGTGGGGTAGAAGAGATGATTCTTACCTCGATTTGCAGCAGTGCGGCTTCCTTGGCGTCAGCTCAGCGTGCGAGCTTACCCAGCTACGTAGCTGTGCTAGCCCAGGTGCAGCTCACATGCAGGCCAGCTCATCCCCATGCACGCACGTCACAGCAGCTACAGCGGCCATGGCTGCCACAGCTGCTCCTCCTCCTCCTCGGCAGCACCAGCGCGGTGTGCACAGCCCGCTCGGATCCACCGGGACACGTTGCAGCAAGGGCTGCTGCCACGGTGCTCACCGATCCACGCCTGCTTCCCCCTCTAGCATCTGCGGGACGCCTCTCGTGTCCAGGGGAAACCAACTAAGAAGCCATTAGAAGATCATAGTGCAGGGTATGAGATCCGCCACAGCGGAGAGGTTACCAGGGTGTTTAAATGTCATTCCCTCTCCCCAGATTTTTTTTTTTTTTTAGTACACTCATTATACAATACGACCAATATTCTCTGCTCCTGCTGTAGCAGATAGTTACATATCTTTGCTCTGACCTGAAGGGTCGCTCATAGTTGTAATGAGGTAGCAAACCAATCTGTATGGGTCTGTGAGCCCTGCTAAGAATGACCTGTGTCTTGTGCTTTTTTGTGTTTTTTTTTTTTTTTTTTTCAGACGGTGGGCCCACGCTTTGTATCAAATCATGCCACAGGTGTATGCATTCCAGCATCTGCTGGGATTACCATTTGTGCCAAATGCCTTTCATCATTATTTCAAAAAGTTACAAGCTCCCTGAAATGGAGTTAATAGCAGATCCTTCACTCCAGCCAGGCTAGAAAACAACTGCAATAATGAACAGAGTTCATGCTGCGTGCAACCTTTGTCTTGAACCATAAGGAACAGGAAACCTATGTGGGTTTTCTTGCAATGACCTGACATTTATAGTTGCCTTCAGAGCAACAGCTAGTGAGATTAGGCAGCCATGAACTCCATGCACCACAAGCCTCAAAGGGGAAAATTTATCAGCAAGGCTCCAGTCCAGTGAGGGTATGCATTTGAAAGAGAGCCGCTAGAACTTGCAAATGGTCCTTTGTTTACCTGCTTTTCTTCCCAGAGGTCTGTTTTCGTCTCCACTGGGGTGCTAGGCAAAGCGGGATGTACTGTGCAGTCCTGAAATTTGGAGTCAGCTCCATGAAGCAGCAGGAAATCTCTTTAGGTGTGCCAGTGATGTGTGTTTCCTAGTTCACACACTAAGGACTTGCCAGCTCTTTCCTAAGTATTATCCAATGGGTTTACAAAGAAAGAAAATCCACCTTTCATTCCTGTTACCATAGGCTAAAGAAAGGACTAAAAACTATGAATACTCCCTCTTGCCACCACCAGCCAATAGTCCGTATCGTAATTGCAGTAATCCCTCTAAGCTCGGGAAGCGCTGGCTGGGGACGGGTGATTTAAAAGAGGTTTTCCTAATGCATTACAGTCTTCATTGTCATGCTTGGCTGATTGCTGAGGGTTAAAAATGAGTCTTGATATTGGACTTTACAGCAGGCGTGAGGTGATGGTTTAGAGAGTCTACAGATTATTTCCTTTTTTTTTTTTTTTCAAGTGTGAGAACAGTATCGGGAAAAGAAACGTAATGAAACAGATTTGAAGAGTATATAACATTTTTGCATGTTCCTATGGATGCTTTTAGCAAAGGCATATATTTTTGCCTCAAAAAGGAGCTACGGTTTTCATTGAAAAATAATTTGGGCTTTGGAATTTTCCAACAAGCATATAAGAAAACTATGAAGAGATGGGGCTTCTCCTGGAAATTGGCATTTTCATTAAAAAAAAGTGATAGTTTTTGTTGAAAAAGGATTGCTGAATGTTTTCCAAGGTGGTCTCTGAAACTCTTTTGATGTTAAAACTCTTTTTCTTACAGTCCCATCACTGGAGAAAAGTTTTCAGATAGGCTCATCTTCCACTACCACAGCAAAAACAAGTGTCCATGCATGTAGCGTGTAGCTCAGGACATGGGGCATATGGTATTTTTTAACATCAGGCTATAGTGGCTCTTCCTGATGGGGCTGAGTGCTTGAAAATTTGGTCTCTTGTGTCAGAGGCGGTTGGTTTTTCAAAAATAGTTTTGCAGAGGAAGTCCAGCTCCTCAACTTCTAGACTATGAAACTGAGAGCTAAATAAACTATGTGTATGCACTCATTTGTCAGCCACTTGCCTGCTTTCTGTGGAATAACGCAGTACGTACTTCCCAACCAAACCTAGAGATTCGTGGGCCGTGGGGTATTACAAAAATATCTTTGCTTTCACTGTGACAGATACTGAAAGCAAAGCTGAAAAAATGATGAACCCAAAACAGAAACAGCAGGAGAAACATCTTTTTTATCTAAATTGCACTACATTTTGTTCTGCCTTAGAAGTTCTGGGAGAGAAAAAAGGTCCAGCACAAGAAGCTCCAATTCCGCAAACTGAAACTAAGGGACAACATATCAGGCCAAATTTTCAAAAAGCAATCATTAAACTGTCTAAATGTTTAAATGTTGGAACAGTGTAAAAACCTGTGCATGCAGGAGGATGAGCAGGTGTCCAAAACATATTTATGTGTTGAAGAAAAGTGTGTGGAGGAACGTGCAGCTTGGATGCTCGCAGCCCAGCCCCTCAGAGGCTGCATCCCCATGGCCCCTGCAGCAGAAGGAGTGGAGGGAACTGGTGCCTCCGCAGTTTCAGAACTGCACAGGAAGCACATGCTCTTTTCTCATTTCTAAACTCCTTGTGCAAGCTCGCTGCGTAAGTCTGTGGCATGACCACGGAGAGGCACTTCCTGCCCAATTGCAAGGATGATTTGGACTACGAAGCTCGTTTTATAGTATCTTTTTTGTTTTTTTTGTTTTGTTTTGTTTTGTTTTTTTGTATGTGCGTTTTTTTGTTTGTTTTCTTCCATTCTTTCTTTTTGACCACAGTAAAGTCAGGCCACAAATTCCACACTGTAGAGGCAGTCAGGCAGCTATTTCTCAAGTATCTAAAATTCAAATGCATTTGTGGAAGGTAGGCATCTCTAAAAGCATAATGAATAGCAGTGCAAGGAAGCAAAAAATGGACAGCTGAAAGATGGAAAAAACGGATGAAAAAGCCGAGAAGTTAACAGATAGTTGACAATGAGTAAACTGAAAGTAACTGTTTGACTAGAAGGCTGTAAGCCCTTTAAAACTGGGATGAGATGGAGATGGCAGAGCACCAAGCTGTATGCATCACAACTGGTGGGAGCCCCTGATGGGCTACGTGGAAACTATGGAGCCTGCCTGCACCTCCCACGGACAGCATGCAGGGGTGCACAATTTTCTCTTCCTTCCTGTGCTCGAGGAAGCCCCAGCAGGCAGGGAACACCAGTGTTCTTCAACAAGACACCCCAGCTGCTGGGGGAACCAATTTGCAAGGTGCTTTGCTGAGGGCAGGCTCTGCTGCAGCATAGGGGAACTCTCACTTCCCCTGCTAGAGTATCACTGCCCTTTTTCCGGCCAGCTTCTAAACTGGACCACATCAACTTGGGCCACCCATATATTCTTTAACGCTGAGGATGTTGTCAATATGCCAGATGGTTCTTAGTGAGAGATAACTAAAATAGACCTTAACAATAGTATAATTATTTAATGAGAGAGCTGCCTGAGCTTTGGATGCATTAGGTCCTTAATTCAAGCAAGCAGGAACTTAAAACTGGGAACATGCTTAGTCTTACTCACTTGCAGTATCAGGCTCTTCCTCCAGCTGATGTTTGCAAGACCCTTCTTGCCTGCTGCAAAGTCATTAGTCTCCAGCTGGAGGACAGAAAGCAAAAGAGGCAGTTAGGCAGCTATTCAGGCAGCATTTTCTTGATAAGCGAGGGGCAACAGGGCCCATGAATGCTGATGGTGATATTTTCTCAATCTTGCATTTAGTGTTCTCTAAAATACGTTGACACTGTTGAATTTTAGATGTAGATGTTTTGACTGCCAAGTCAGTTTACATTATGAATAATAACTCATCAACATCTCACCAGTAAAGGAGATTATAATTAAAACAGACTCTAAAAATGATTTACATATTTTGCAATACCACAAGAATGTGGTGGTTTATTATGTCAAATTTGTCAAGATAGACTTATTCCCATCTCAGGTTCTTGCACACTGCTCATGGCAAATTAACTGCAAGAACAGAACTAAGGGTGCCCACTGCTTAAAAATGAGCTAATTCTACAGAAATGCTCGTTTTACTTGGACGTACTTTTGTTTTACCTCAGCCATAGCTAGCTAGTTGTTCTTTCTCCTCAGGAATTATTTCGAAAGTATCAAAGACTGTAACAGCCCTGAAAACGGAAAGGAGAAACGAGCTCGTGACCAATCCCCGTTCCCTGCGCAGTCTGTGGCCACTCCCCAGAACCTCTCCCAGCTAAACATCAGCCGTGTCCGGGGGAAGGCGCACTGCTGTAAAGTGGGCCTCTAGCAGCCAGGACACCCAGGTTCGCCCCCAGCGCTTCCAGGCAATCAGTGCATGATTTGGACACTGTTAAAAATTGTCTGGTGAGATCATGTAACTTGTCCTGAACTGGTCTCTTGAAACTGTTTTTTTGTTGTTTTCAAAAGACAGAAAGCCTGAGAGCCTAAGTCCATAAAAAAAAAAAAAAAAAAAAAATCTAATTCGCCTGTGTGATTGTAAAACAACCTTTTTGTATTGGTTTTCCCGACTTTTCCATTTAATTTCAGTAGATGTGACTGAAAAAGATCCAGTACAAACAAGCTCAGAGAAGTGTAATGGATGACTGGTTTGTTCATAACTATAAAACTTCTTGAGCTTGTATACAAGTTCACTCTAAACGAAGTTCTCAATTCATTTCTTCCTAAAGTATGAATAAGTATCTTTGTGAAACGTAGTAACATACAAATAGCAGAAGAAATAAGAAAGAAGCTCAACTGAAATTAATTGGAAAATTCCAGTCAAAGTCACTAGAAATGTAGTCTGCATGAGACATGCTACACATTTGATCTGTTTCTCTAAATAAAAACATCCACATGTAATTGCCACATTACCAAGTACATACCTATAGCATACCTGGAGCTTGGCAGGAGCTTTTTTTTTTCAGTTGAAAATGCTTTCATCAGAAAATACCACACTGTTAACACAGCAGCTTATATCCACTTTAGAAAGACTTCTGGTAGTTTGTCAGACCCGATGACTCCTTGTCAAAACCAGCAGGATGAGGACCTACGCACTATAGATAGCCTAGCCAAAAGCATGGTTAAGACCCCAGAGACCCAGCATGCATTCGGAGCTCGCCTCTCTCTGATTGAATTCTCAGCAAGAGCCATAAGCACCGGGGAATTTGTTCTCCTAAAGTGGAGAGAAAGGTGTTTTCAGCCCTACTAAGAGCTATACTTTGTATAAGTAATTACATCCTAAATTAGAGTAAGTTTTCAACTTCTAGAGCAGGACACTCATTTCTTCTTTCTTAATATGTAATTATTTACTCACAACAGACTATCTACGGGGGGAAAAATTGAGAAAGCTTCATGCACTAGTTTTAGATAGATTAGAGTATTTCTCTGAGATGGAGCTGATTCAAGTTCAAACTTCCGTGAGAATCAAGGGGGGTACAGCAATTTGAACACTGGCCATCAGCATCCTAGAACAGTGTCAGACTCTAGCATTGATTACACTCCTGAAATCAGCTCGTATTCAGTTTCAGGAATGCATTATTTTGCAATGATCCTCTATGGATTTGGTTTCCACTAGGTTCAGTTCACCACTAGTCCCAGTTGACTGATGGATCTTATACTAGTGGTTGTAGAATGTCTTCCAAAAACAATACTAGATTCCTTACATTACAGCTTGCCCAAAAAAGGGTGTGGGGAACAATTTATGGAAAACTGGACATGCTTTTACTTGCTGATACCAGGTCTCATATAGAAGTCAGCTCCAGATGCTCTGAGGAAGACATAAAACCTCTGTACCTGGCAATTACAGGCATTATCATGTCTGTGGAGCAGCTTTGTTTTTTTCCCCTCCATTTTGTTGTTGATAATTCTATTTGGTTCCATTTCCAAATGTAACCAAACTCTTCTGAAATCTAAATGAGACAGCAAATTAGTTAATCAGCTGAACAGAGGGAGATAATAACACAGGCGAAGTCAAGGCAAGGCAGGTGTGCTCATGCCTGTCTGAGACATCTGTTGCAAAGTGTTCTTCTGAGTCTTGGGTAGGAATAAGTGGCAGTTTTCTGTAGTGTTAACAGTCATTTTGTGTCTTCTGTGAAGGATTCCTGGTATAAAGTAGTTTGTACTGAAATGCTTCTTCTGATATTGTGTTACTAATAGCACATACATAATATTGGTGCTTAGAAGCCAAGGAGGTGACTCTTGGAGCTAGATCATTTATAGATGCTCAAGCTAAGATCAGAGCTGTGCTTTTATTCCAGTCAGATACCTGAAAGACATTTTTCAAGAAGCATAGCAAAAATTTTTCCAAGTAAGAAACATATATTTTTTAACATGTGCTTGGTAAAAAAAGAAATATATTCTATTATTTGACCTAACAAGAAATGCTTTATTTTCAGGATTTAAAACCTTTTATTATTAACTATTGCTACAAATATTGTTTCAAGAAGAACTAACAATAATGTACTTTTCACTTTTTTAATATATATTTTCTAGCTGAAGCAGTCACTAGATCTGTTAAATTCTAGAAATTATTTCTGTCTTTCCATAAACCATAATTTTAATTAACAATGCAACTTTCACTAACATACCTGAATGTTACCTGTTTTTCAAAAAATGTTGAGTGCTTTTTTTTCTGCAAAAGCTGTTAATGTTATGGCTCAATGAAAAAAATAACCCAAAAATGAGAACACTGGATATTAATAAAGACAAAAATATTTTAGGTTGGCTATGTTGTTATGAAAGGTATGCAGCTCTCTTGTTACTAAATGCAGATAAAATAGCAAAAGATAAAATCATTCCATGCAGGACAAAGAGATATCACTGAACAATGGATTTATGATTCAGAAAACATTCCGCAACATCAGCCTTCCCCCATCAAAAAAAGGCAAATATAAAGATAGGGAACATCAGCCAAATATAGTATCAAGGGCATGCACCGATTGTTCAGTGCCAAGTGGAAAAAGCAGTAAAACTGCTCGGAAAGTCAATGTCAGTTCAGGTTTGTTTTTCACACGCTCCAACCTACTGGTGGCGTTAGCATCTAGCACGGACTGAGGGGGAGTTCATGTGGGGCAGGGCGGTGTGGACATTGCCCCATTGCCTTCTCCATGCTCCCATGCAATGGAGCCTGGGACAGCCCTGGCAGGAGCCTGGGCAGGAGAGACCAGGCTTTTCTGAAAACGCATCCTCCTCTTCCAAGCCACCTTCGGGACAGGCATCAGGGATCTGCTCTTTTCCCTGCTCCTCAAGTCAGTGGTAAAGTTGCCGCTGAGTTCAGACTACAGGATGAGACACCAGTCTAGTTTCACCTTTGCTCAGCGCTACACTGACATCTGAATCTCACTCTGCAAAGATCTCTTTCTCCATTGACTCTAAAGAGGGGCCTCTGGTGACCATGCTTCATCTTTCATCACTTCAGTTAAAATTTGGTTGAGATAGCTCTGGATCCAAGTATTAAATTAATAAGATCTATAGTTCTGATAACTCTGCATCTCACATTTTTCCACGTAGCTCTTTTCAGCTGCAGATTTTTTATAGTGGCATCTGTCTTTCATTACATGACTGCATGGTATCTGGGACAAGGGAGCATGCAGGCATAAAATACAAACAGGAAATACATTTAATTTATTTAACTTAAATGCAACTTCATTGTGCTGAATGATGGCATGAAAGCATGACCTCCAAATGAATAGCCTGTTATTTAATTTTTATTCATGTCTGGTATACTGTGACAGTTTCTCTATAAAGCAAAAGAATATCATTGCCATATAAAAATCCCAGTGACCTGAAAAGAGGAATTTACCAACTGCTGTGCTCATATGTTCTACAGTCTTTCCAAAAGCCTTGGTGCTGACCTTCCTTTTAACTGGGAGAACATTTCATGTGATCGTGTGTGAATCATTACTGAAGGACAGATTCTCACTCTCGGGCTGTGGAAACCATTGGCACATATTTCGGTCGAACAACATCAGGGCTATCTGAATACAAGATACTTTTAAATTGCCTTGCTCGTGTGTTCAGCTCCATAGGAAAATGAACAATGGATTTTGTTACTAAAAGTGCCGTAAATTATATTTCATTTTGCTTACCGCCTAGAGAGTAATTAAAAAGTCATTTAAATGGAAAACAAATTATGTGGAAAGCATAAATTGAATTTTTGTGCAACAAGATGGTTCAATAATACAATTGTACATTAAGTTCATGGTTGAGAGCCCTGTTTTTTGGTTTTGGCTTTTTTTTATGGGCCTTCCAAGGAAAATTGCCCCTCAAACTCTAATGAACTGTGTATATATACACTTTCCCATAAAACACTTCTTTTAATGATTTATAATACATGGCTACATTTTTGTCTGGATGCTCTACTTATGTGAATGTCTTTCTGGTGCTGCAGCTAAGCAAACTGAACACAGTCAAGACCAACTCTAAAGGTAGCTATGCAAGTGATGCCAGGGATTTTGCCTTCTCTTTTGAGTAGGAGGTATATTTCTCATGACAATTAGTTCTTCAGCCCTCCGCTCAATTACACTAAAGCAGGGGTGGTTATTCACAGCAGGATCAGCAGGTCCCTCCCACACAGAGCAGGCTGAGGCAGGTAATACCAAGTTCTGTAGAAAATATAGATAGCATTATCACAAATAAGTCTGGTTTAGTTGTTTGACTAACAGAAAATAATATGGTGTGGGCAGAGTAAATAGTGATTGCGTACAAAATAATTTTGCCTTGAGGTCCACTTATAACAGGGCTCAAAACAAAACCATGAACATCAAATAATTAGGAGATCTTGTATTGAATCAGAAACTTGTGACTCATGTCCATTTCTTCAAACACATTTTAAGAATCTTTAAGAATCTTCAAGAAGGTTTTTCTGTGAATGTGGCCTGTGTGCTGCAGGAGGCCAGTGATGATTAAACCTCAGTTTGTACTGATGGTTGTACTAATTATGGGCATTTGGGTAGGCTTAGACTACCAAAGAAAGAGTTGTTAAGGTGTAGAAACATGAGTTTAATCTCTTCAACAGCAATGACACCCGTGTTTATTTCATTGGCTGCTTTAACTATGTACTTTTAAGAAGGTCTGGCTTGAGCCATTCAAAGAGTTTGTGGTGTGTGAAGTCTCACGGTAGGCTACGCTGATGAGAAAGGGCCTGAACCCAGATGGAAGCAGACCATGGAAGCAGACCTCTGTCAGATGTCTTCACTGCAGGCATGGAAATAAAGCACAAAGGGGAGGCAGACTCCATCGCAGGATGCTCCTCTGGAGCTGAAACTTGCTGAAAGCTTGGTGGACAGAAGGCATGAACAAGGATTCAGTCCGCATTGGCAAGCAACTTGCAGCAGAAAGATGCTATGAGGCCTTGCTTATCACCATTATTGCCTGTGCAAAGTCTGATGTTTCAAGTAATTCTTTAAAGAATTATCTTTTACTTTTAAAGATTTAAATGTTTTTCTTTAAGCCTTTGCACCTGCCTCTGAGGGTCTTCTGCCAACCTTTGAGGTGTGTTGCACAACCCTGAGCAGTTCTTGCTTTGCCAGAATGCAGGGAGAGAAGGTGGAGAATGGCTGAAGGCTGAAGAGCAAAAGAACATTAAGTAGAATAGCATGAGGATCCCCAAATTGAACTTCACTAGAAAAAAAAGTCCAGGGAGTTGAATATACCAGACAAGAACAACACTTCGGAAAAGCTGCAAAAGTAAAGTTGCTGATAAAATTTTTTGAGTGTTTACTGACATCCACAGAATATGTATGTACTGGAGAAAAGTACAGCAATATCACCATTACTTAGGGGTTCTGTCTGGAGCTGGTGGATTACATTGCAGGAGATGATGTCTGGTCTATCAGTCTAAAAACAATTTGAGTACTTCCTCATCCTAAGCTGAATGTTGGTGCACGATAATGTCACCCCTGTGACAATGACATGAAGAAAAGCCACAGGCAGCAGGGTGTCTACAGATGGAACTTAGGACATAGAGTTTTGCTCTTTATCTTCACAAAAGCATTATGTGAACTCAGTGTTACTGAAACAATGACAATATATAGGGGAGAGGAAAGCAATGCTGGATTTGGAAGAGACCTCTCTCTTGATCTCTTTAGGAGTTTACATTCATTTCATAGACATGAGGCCAAAACAGAAGAGGAAGAATTTTAGTTGAGCTGGTGGACTGCAACTCCACAGCATATGCCTTCCACTCGAAGGCTGGAGCCCCAAGAGAAGGTTGGCAGCCTCATTGCCTTGGCGGCCATAGCAAAAGAGCCCAAAACATACACTTGAGGAAGAAAAACAGGTCTTCTCACTGAATATACAAAAAAAAAAAAGTAAAAAATCAAGCAACTTCCATTGATTGAAATAGATAACTGATGCTAAATATATCTCAGTTCTTGATACATCAACAGGATCTGGCAGGACACCCTAGATAAACATAGCACAGAGTTAGGACCATTTATCTCTCCTGGGAACCTTTTTGGGTTCCTTTCACAACCTTATATTTTTGGTGGGAAAATATGAGGTATAAAGAAACTACGATCTTACACCAAAACATATCCCAGTGTCCCTAGCACCTTTGGAAAGAGCTGTAGTGGCAGCTTGTGCACCATAGTTCTAGCAAAGCTTAGTATGGATCAATGGTAAAAAACAGAGGAGGTGACTTTGGCTCTGAAAAGCTGTTGTTAAATGAACGTGACCATAAATCATTTCTTGCCACTGGTGAATATAGAGGTGATTTTTCCAGTTTGAAAGTATGAACTTCTAATCAAAAACAAGTCTAGTGGGGAAAAGCTGTGCTTCCAGCCAACTCTTTATAGGTTTTGATGAAAGTGCTGAGGAGTAAAATGCAGAGGTGGAGATTGTTATGAAGCCATGTAACTTAAAACAAACAAGTAAAATTTGTCAAAGTTGCAGACAAAATGCAGATTGTTATTACTACAGCAGAAAGAGATCCTGAAAAAAAAAAAGAAAAAAAAAAAAGCCAAAAAAGGAGATTGTTAGCACAGGGTGGCTGACGCTGCACGTTCCGAAGCTCTTTTCACAAGTAAAGGGCACACTCTTAGTAGTCTGCTATCAGACACCCAGCTGGCTAATTCTCAGCTATTACCAAAAGTATGCTATAAAAGTATTCATTTTTTCTAGATGTATATGAGCACTGATGATGAAGTTCATTTAGCAAAAATGTAAGACAGCAAGTAAAGCAAAGGAGCTCTTTTTGGTAGGAATAGGAAAAAACTTTTTTTTTTTTTTTTTAGGGAAAAGAAGGCATAGATTTGTTTAAATCGTTCAGGAGAATGGGAATTAGCTCCCCAGGACAGAATCACAAGAAATGCTACAGGTAAAAAGCAGACTTTTTCAAACTGCTTTTCACTTATAAGAGTACATCTGAAATAGGAATGTCAGACTTCACAGTTTGGTGAGCAAGAGTTTCATATGCAATATAGTACTAGTATGCATATAGCAATACTCATCCATCATCCCTCTATGCCTGCTAAGTAAAGAAGTTATCAAAATAATCATAGAATGACTCTGATCTGTGTTTTTCACTGTCACTCGACAAAACTTTGCTAGTAGAAGATGGATTATCACTTACTGGTACATGGTTTCTATAGCTGCAGATACAGATATGGTACTTTTGCTAAATGTTACTTTTGGACACCGTTTATCAATATGGCATGATATAAACTGTATTGCTAGTACAGCTCACATGCCACTCAAAGAGCTTTGAAAGTACTATGTACTAAGCTATCTGAGGCTGCACTGATAGATTGGATTTGGCCTGAATGCTCCAAAAAGCCCGACTAGACTATGTGAGTCTAAAACAGGCAAATACGCTTGCAAGCTAGAACTAAAACTGAAAAGATGGCTCTATTCCCAACAGCTAACTGCAAAAAAGGGCTTTCCCTGGGGCACATTCCAAAGTTCAGGGCATTTGTTGTGTGGCCTTGACAAGTCTTGGGGAGAGCCACATCCCGGCAATTTGGGCCTCGAAGGGAGTCCTGCTCTGCATGGGGGCTCCCCGAGAGCTCAGGGGAA
>NW_010578558.1:383243-440307 GCF_000705375.1 Tinamus guttatus | reverse complement strand
TGGAAAGCCCCCAAAAGAGAGTTTAATTATTAATATCACTTATATACCTACTCTTGTTTTGTCTGCAGGCCTCTGGCAAGTTGAACATATGAAACTGTTTGTTTCCATAACAGCCATTGGGCTTGAGTTGTTTGATTTTCCATTACAACAGCGTCATGCTCAATACGCTTTATTCAGATTGGATACAGAGGATTCAAATATCTAAGGAATAAAAATAGGAAAGCTTGTAAAATGCGCTTTGAGACGATTCTTCTTTTGTCTGGTTTCCAAATGAAATAAGACTTGTGCAACCACACTGTCTATGCCTCTGCCTACCTGCCATCTCTTCAAATAAGGTTTGAACCCATTCAGAGGTTCCAACGAAATCTGTCAGAGGGGCAGAGGCATCAACAAACTATGTTTTATGAAAATCAGAAACTTAGAGAAGTCTCCAAATCAGTGGAGGAGAGTGGAGGCTCTAAGTGTGGTGTAATGTGGTGTAATAGATGCCTGCAGTCTGAGCTTGCAGTCAGATTTTATCACACAGCAGAGAATCTGCACTGGGCTGCATGAAAGCAAGAGAAAGGAAGATGTGACTAACCCACTCAAAGGCATTTTTAAACAGAGTTTGAACCTAACTAGACTTAGGTCAGCCAATAATAGAAAAAAAAAGTTTGTAGGAAACAAATTTTGCTTAGGTTACGTATTCGTGAAATTACTTTTATCACACTAATCTAGCATATATTGGGCAACCCAAGCACTGGCTTTTTCACTTAATTCAAGATGTTATCCAAGCTTCTTGCTAACAAAAAGGTGAGGTATTAGCATAGCCTACACTAAGCTGTGCTAGTTTAGGTTTTGTAGGAACATATGTGAGAACAGTAGCTGTTTGTGTCTATTTTTTACTTTCTGTTTTCATACCAGGAAGAAAAAACTCTCTTGGGACCTAGGCTGAGCTCGCAAAATGGATTTCGACCAAAATTCCAGTTTCCAGCATAAAGGAAGTTGGAAATATTCCTAGCTGGATTTTATAATAAGAAAATTAAATATGATGCTTCCGTACTATTACTGTTGTTATTATTATTATTAGCAGGAAGCTGAAAGCACCTGAGGAACTGAGGAAGAACTGAAGTATCTCTTTACCTGTACCTTTAATCAACAGGTAATTTTTTTCTATATAGTGAATGTAGGATGAGGAGGACAGGATGGGTAGAAGTTTAGCACATAGTAGTTGGAGAAAAAGAGTAGTGAATAACTTGTAATACTCTGGGTCATTCAGACCAGCAGATTGAAGAGTATGCCCAGGACTCCTGTATGCTCTTGTCAGGTCAAAAGTTTGAATTCTTTGCTAGAGAGAAAGCTAAAAATTGATACCTTCGGTTCTTGTTTCTGCTTTTATCCCCGTCATGTAGCCGAGAGAGAACACTGAGGATAACCTCAATATATGATTGTGCAGTTGCATTTTTTTCTTAAATACTGCTTTATTTAAATTTAAATATTTAAATCTTATTTAAATATTTTAAAAAATTGTGGCCTAGTTCTGGCAGAATGAGCTGGGACTAATTCAGGTAACAGTGCTATGTTTTACATCTCTTCTTCTAAGACTCTTTAAGCATCTCTTTTCGGAGTTGCGTCTTAATTTCTCTGTGCTTAATACCATGCTTCAAACGATAGCACCTCTGGGCAATGCTGGGTTGTGAGCTAAGCATTTCTTCTTTTTCACCCTACATCAAATATTTTTGCTATTGGTCCCTAGAAAATTAAGTATTTTGACAATACGCTGTCACTCTGTGTTAATGAGAAAAAAATAGCTTGGGTTCTAATGATATACCATGAACAGGCATACAAAACACACATATTACTATAGGTCTTCTTCCCTTTTTTTTTGCTTCAATCTGTCTCTTAGTATACACTAAGACTATAAGCCCTCTAGAAGTGGGGCTACCCTGTTAGCCCATGTGTCCTACAGTCCTTGGCTGCCCCAATGGGAGATCTGTGGGAAAGCACTGACCATCCGCTTTCTATGCGAAACAAGGTAGACAGGGCATGAGGGAGACCAAGATAATGTTAAACTCTATCCCAACCTAAAATTCAGTCAGGACCTGGCAGAGGGCCTCTTCTCTACCTAGGAACTGGGGAGCACATCTAGGTTTTACTGTTTCAGAAAGTTTCAAGAGAATATTTTAAGACAGTGTGCAGTGGATTTAATGTTGAATCAAATCACGTAAGAGTTGCCCCGCTGGCACAATTCAAATAACGAAAGACATGACAGGTAACATAGACTTGCACACAGCTTTAAATGTTTCTGTATGAAAAAATATTCAAACCAAACAGAGGGAATTCTCTAAGAAAAGCAAGAAGCGTGAATACAAGGAAGGAGTTGAACGGCATGTGTAGAAAACTTGAGCACATGAAATATGTGCAGCTGGTTAAATAATGACCAAGGAGAACCCTGGTGATTGTCTACAGCTACTTGAGAGTGTAAACATGCCATGGAGAGAAAGGAGAGAAGTTATTTAGGCTGGCAGTCTATTTGGGGTTGTGGTACCACAAGAAGGGACGTCCAGAGCCCCACTGGCATACACTCGTTCAGACACACAGAAACCTCCTCGCTGGGTCAATCGTTGTGAGGGGAGATCGCCTGTAGCGCAGCTACAGCCGCCGTGCCAGCGCAAGGGAGGGAGAGGAGTAGTGTCTACCAAAGTCTCTGCACTGCGATTGTGCCTCCCAGACAAGGCTCATGAAGTGTTGTCCCTTGTTCACTTGTCTTCAGACATTGCTTTACTCTGTCATAGCCTTTACATAACGCTCCCTCACCCCACATGGCCCAAATTGATGAGATGAGTACGGTTTTGTGTGTAGATTCGTTATGCCTCATGCCCACCCCCTTAGTTTTGTACTAGATAATCTCAGTCCTTGTATAAAAAGGTCCTATTACAGCCTTAATTAAAAGTAATGGACACAAAATAAGTGCATCTTCTATTTTCCTCATTGGACCAGCTGCAGATTCCTGCCTGCTGCATGCTCTTCTGCTTCATCTGAAAACTAACAGGGGGAAAGAGGATGTCATAGCTTGTAGCTGTGGGGTAGGCAATAGCACAAGTAAGGGAAATGGAAGAGGTGGCTCTTTTGCATTTAGGAATCCTGCAACTATGCTAAAAGTGGAGAGAAAGAGAGTTCCTCCTTCTGAATCCTCCCATCTACATTTATATCTACAATTCTCTGTATTATTGCAGCTTTAACTATTGCAGCAGAAGGGTTATTATGCTTCCCTTCAGCAGCTACTTAATGCATTTGCTGGGTGGTGACCTGAAAGGTTTTGAAAGGTTTGTGTCAGCCTTCATTGCAGAGGATCTTGGTAATATAGGAAAGAGTGAGAAGCCCCAGAAAGGAACGACATAAACAATTATAATCCCTTTGGGAACTTTTGCTTTACGTTGAAGTTGAGGTACTGTGTACCTAGATGAGGTAACTTTGATTTTGGATATTATAGCAAAGTTGTGGAATTATACAAATCATGGCTAGAGGATATCACCAACTATTTGGTGATATTTCCTGTTTTCTTGACAGCAGGGCACAGCTCATGTTCACATCCCTTTTAGTATTGTTGTAAAGTCTAAGTACTTAAAAGACAGGAATTTCTCTTCTCTTGGAGACTTCGTAGGTTGTGTCTTTAGAAAGACTTTCTCTGTCATTAAATCTATTTTTTATCCTTCTTTCACACCACCTGTTTGGGTAGAATTATGAGTCTAATAATTCCTTTATCCTTTTATTTCATTTCAAACTTGATACCACTATCAACACTCACCATTGCTAGTGCGGTGATCCAGAGGAGACCTTTTCATCTTAGTGGTGCCTTTTGGTGGTTAAAGCTTTGTTCAGTAGTATATCAAAGTCCAGACCTCACAGTTGTGTGTAAGGTTCTAAGTTTAACTTACGCTCCAGTATTTACATGTGCTCTTTCAAAGCCAATGCTTAGAAAGAATGATATATTTAGTTCCTTCTAGTAGTGGCTTGCTATACCTCATTAATCTCTGTTATTATCCTCTCAACGAATTTGGTGAATGTAGCAATATGTTATGTGAGTACTTCTGGAAATAAGACAGCACAAAGTCTAAGACCACTTTTATTTTGTTATTCATTAACAAACTCACAAATTGATTTTGGCTCACAAGAAGTGGCAGAATTCAGAAGCATTGTAAAAATTTGTGCAAATAAATATTCATATTCATATGAATAACATTCAAAAATAACATTCTGAATAGTAAGCAATGTTTGCATAAAAGACCTGTGTGACTATTGTGAGATTCTGTGGCTATTTTACCTGGCTTTTCTCTAAGAGAATCATTTTAAATGATGCATAAGTTAACAAAAATCATAATTTGAAAATGGAAACAACTTCACTAATTATTCAGAAAAAAGGATCACATCAGAAATTGCAATTATTTGTTTTTCATTCCTTCTGTATAAAAGCGGATTTGGTTCTGGAAGCTCCTCTTCTGGTAAGTTTTATAGACACTCTGTCCCTTCCTGACCCCATCATCTTCTGTCTCATAGGAGATGATAAAAACTGTGCTGACTACTTTGTACTGCTTACTGAAGTTTCTCTCCACTGTTAACACACATACTTTGATACTACTGCCTCCGAGTCCTCTTTTATTTGTACATTGTGATCTTGACCCTTTCTGTCTAAAGCATCCTTTGGCAGACCATGAGTGTCACTCACAGTCTTCCTTTTTCTTTTCTTCCCTTGAGTTACTTTAAAGTCTAATGAATCAGAGGTGGATTTATTAGAAAGGCTGAATGGATCCTCGTAGAACCCTGCTGAAATGTTTTCTTGTGTTGAAATGCCAACACACATTGTATTTCAGTGCAAGGCCACAGCAGTGGAAATGGGGAATGAGAGATAGCAAGGGAGCATGGAAAAGCAGCTGAATCCACTGCACTGCTGTGCAGCCCTGCTGCCTTCAGCTTTCTATGCGAGTCTTCACAGCACCACTCAACCTCTGACAGCAGCATCGCCCTGCTCACTCTTTGGGAAACATTCTAACAATTCAGATCCAAATTAGCTCCACACTGGTTCTGGTGATACCAAACAGTCTAGATTCCTAGTGGGGTCTCTCATTGCCAAGTCCAGGCTCTTAGCCTCTGTGTTTTGTGTCTCCTCTCCTCACTCACATCATGCCTGCATCTACTCCTGATGTATTACCAGATAAGGGTGACCAGTTGATTGCAACATGATGACTACAATGAAAAAAGGTATCAGACTGACCTCAAGATAGTAGGGCTGGGGAGGAATTATGATTAATTAATCTTAATAAGTGACACAAAGGCTGTAAGTTTAACTTAGGCTCAGAAGATCTCAGATGACTTGATGACTTTTTCAGCAGTGGCAGCTACTTCTTCAGGATGTTGTGATCATAACATGTTCAAAGCTCTGCTTTCCTTCACATCTATAATAAGTACATGTACCTCTGTACCACAGATTACATGGTGCTTAAAATGGGTTGGGAAAAAAATACCAGCCTACAACACAGACATGTTTCCACAGTCCACAGTAGTATGTGTACTGCTACAGTGAATGCAGCATTCTGACCTCAATTTTAGGTAGTAAAGACAAAATGCTCCAAAAGACAGACCTGTTCTAGGGACACAATCACTACATTCCATTTCCTTCCTCGGGCATCTGCAAAGGTAGCGGGTAGTGGAAGAATTTAAAAAGAAAAGGTTTTTTGTGTGTGTGTGTGTATAGGAAAGTACATATGTATATAAAACTGATGCTCGTGTGGTAGCTCAGCTGCTCTGAGTGCCCACTGAACCCTGTTTACTTTTTTTTTCTGATTGCATGCATGTTGCAGTCTCTTAAAATGCACATGCAAACCACTTAAATTCACTGCTAACTTTCTAACTTTCTAACTGCTAAGTTTCTATTTACCCGATATTATTCCACAGTTACTATTGATATTGTACATGCTACTTACAGGGAGGAAGCATTCTCTCAGATGCGATTGTGGTAATTATTAGCAAATGTTCACCGGCAAAAGATAATTAGCAGGTAATTATTAGGAAATAGAGGCAATCAAGCCCTGGAAAAAAAATCCCCACTGGGATCAGAGACTGAAGGGATGAGATATGGAAAAACACCTTTTAGGAGCTTCAAAATAAGACTTAATTAATGTAGAAAAAAGTATTCAGCATAGCAAGCTGAAGCTACATATCTTCATGTAAAACAGCAGCCCCAGCTGCAACCTCCTTCACTCTAAGGACGTTTGTGTTCAAGGAGGGTTATGATTAGCAGGTTTGCACTGTGTGCCTTAAGAATAGCAATCAACTGAGAGCACAGAAAGCTGGTAGGAGCGTACAGAAGTAATTGCTGCCGTTTCCATACAATTGTAAATGTAATGCATTGAGGGACTTCAGGACCGGCATGTGCTACTACCTAAAACGGGAGGAAGAGGATAAGAATGCAGTTGCAGAATTGAAAGCTCTTTTTAAAAAGACCATAGCAATTTTAACTCTTCATTACTGAAAGGCTGGACTTTTGACTTGAGGGTATTTTATTAAGTATATATCTCCTCATTCATCTTCAGGGCAACAAAAACAAGGAACCCTTGTTTCCGAAACAGCCCCCTGTCACACACACAGCAGCTGATAGAACAAAGAACCACATTTGTTCGTGCTCAGACTGACACCAACGAATGCGCATTACTACCAAAGCCTGGTGCTGTTGGAGAGGTATTGCACTAAGTTCATAGAAATAATCCCCTCATCATACTCCATGGTGCATTCAGCTTTAGTGTTAATATTTTGGTTAAGAAGAGTATATTGGGCAAGACTGCAGAAGCATATTGCACATGAAGTTGACCGACTGATTCATATTCTACCTCTACATTAAGAGGTTGGTTACTTTTTCAGCCATGAAAGTGCAAGATCTCTTACTTTACTGCTTTATGGTTATTCTATGTTTACTCATGCCAGATACCATTTCTGATGCTCAATCACCCATTCTCCCTTGGGATAACAGCAAGACTCAGACGGGGCTGGTTTTCTGCTTTATGAAACAGAGAAGTTAACTCAGCACTGGGACAGCTGGGACATAGCTGTCAGTTCCTTTTCATTATCAGCAGCACCCAGCTGGATGTCTGGAATTCACAGACACTGGGGGAGAATCATGTTTGCCTGAATTTTAAAAACAGGTTGCTTGTTGTGAATGAATACCCTGCAACAGTTGCTCAGCCTAGCCTCTCTGAAAGCAAAAGCCGAAAAGCAGAAGAGAAATTGGACTGCTCCTTGCTCATCAGTTCACGATCTGATTATCACTTGAGAGTTTTGCTTCTGCTTCAAAATAATCTGCACATGAAGTACTTTTTAAAAAGACATATCCATATTAAAATCAAAGCTAATAAACCCCAAATTCTCACTGCTTGAAAATCAGTACCCATTGCCACTAATCCCTTGTGGAATAACTAATTATGCAACTCTAGTGGCATTGTGATTTGCATGAGCTTTGAATGAGAATCTATTGAAAGACACTTTAAAGCTAAGTTTGTAAATGATGATTTGTTTGCCACGTGTCAAGTGAGGAACCTTTGCTTAATCCAGACCAGAAAATCTGTTAATTCAAAGGTCAAAGCTCATGCAGCGGCATTATTGTTTGGAACAAGAAAATTTACTGAATTTCTCCTAGCAGGAGCTTGCAGCTGGTGTCTATGACAAGAGTTTAAAGTATTTCCCCCCTTAATCCAAAGTAGCAAATGACTTGGAGGATTCTTTTACTTCATGACCTCCCATGTAAAATTCCCAGTGCTAAACTAAGCTTGTCACCTGTGACAGATGACGACGGCTCCCTTGTGGTACTTGAGACTCCACTTAGCACTAGCCTTTGGTTCCCTTCTTCTTGGCCTAGCTTTGAATTGAGCTCGGTTTCCATATTACCAGTAAGGAAACAGTGCATCAAGAACACTGACAGAGACATCTTTTTCCTTCCTTTATTTTGCCCTGAGCCCTATACGTAAAAAATCCAAAGTCATTACATTGTCTTAGACCACCCAAAATAGTTTGGGTTAGACAGGTGGTCATTCAACTCCTCTTTCTTAGAAGTTTGAGCTATAACCCATATAGCTGAAATCAGCAAGTATTCTAAAGAATATTGTCAGGCTTTATTTTGTCCTTTTTATCCTGAGTTCAGTTTTCCACTTAGTTGTGAGCAAGAAGTTTTGGCCATCCCTAAAATGTTAAATCTGGGCTATACCTTACACATGACACACTTCTAGTAATGACTGAGAGATCTCTGACTATTCTCTATTTCAGTTTTAATAGTATCCTGAAATAGCCATCACTCAAAAGTATAACCAAGCCATCAGCTTAAATAACTAGTTCTAAATGCTTGAAAAAAATACAAATCATTTCTTTTTTAAAAGAGAAACTTACATATAAAACAAGCTACCTAACAAAACCAGAAAACTATGTTTATGTATAAGAGTAAGTAAAGATCTCACGTTAAAATATCTAAAAATGTGAAAAGTGGGACCTCATGTCTGGTGATGTGATGCCATTTTTCTCACATCTCAGAACTTGTCTAGTTACATATAGGCTCATTTGAGAAAACCTCCTATGTGAAATATGATTTATACTATATATATTTCTCATATGCAATTGTCTTCAGTGAAACTGTTGTAGAATCCCAATGTAAAAGTTCCTCCTGATGATCTTATAAGCTCTACATTTGATATGGGTCAGCTGGGCCAGAGTTTATGTCCAGTCTATTTGATCCAGCCTAATTCCTAGTGGACCAGCATCCAGGTCATGACTAGGCAGTAACCAAAAACTTTGTTGGTGGCTTTAAGGCATTAACCAATGGAAAATCAGTCTTACTGAGCTGAGACACATGATCAGAAGTGTATTGGCATTATTATTGATTAAGATGTTTGAGGCAGGACAGAAGGGAACCCCAGAGTTTAAGGAGTTTAGCACCAAGCTGCAGTGCCTGCCCTTACACTATTTTTGTTTTGTTTTGTGTTTACTGAAGTCTATTAGTACATAGTCAAAAAACCCTCCCTTCAGCTATATAAAACAAAACTATTAAGAAATGTAATCTCACTCCATCTCTCCGCTAAGGCCTTCCACACTTCTTTGTAAGGCAAAATCGCTGTGTTCCCACTCCCAAAATTCTTGAGTTCCAGGTGTGCATTTAGTGATGTGTTTGGCCTGCAGAAAAGTTGCTTTTCTTTCTCAACCAGGGTCTTGGTTGATTGAAACCTCAGCTAGACTGGGTGTTACGTGTTATTAGTTGTCTGTCTTTTGGTCTTTCTGTATCTTTCCGGTGAGGCTTGGCCTCATGGTCTGTGCACACGTGTATCTTCACTGACATGAGTTCAAAGCAGAGTATTCTAAAATATTCTGTCTTGCAGCTTGACACTCCCCGAGCTCAAACCAGCTCCACAGAACATGCACACTGTGTACTGAAGTCCAGCAGCTCGAAAGGCGGAGGGAGCAACAGGAGGACTGTCAGTTTTAGTTGAGTTCAGTGTTGAACACAGCAGGAGATGACAGCAGAAAATCCACTTTACAGGATTATACCTGAAAGGAAAAGGTATTTTGTAGAAATCAGCACCCTGACTAACTTGGGTAGGAAAAGTTGCAGCTCCCATTTGACTCTTAAGCATAACGCTGTGATACCTGTAACCCACACTAACAATCAGTGGTGATTAAGATAAGGCCTGGACATAAAAGAGCTTTTCTGTTAAGCAAGGCAGAGTGCCCAGTGAAGTGTTCTTTTGTTTCCATGTTCATACTGTTCTTTCTGTGAGAACAGAAAACACTCTATGGTAAAATTAGAGTAGCTTGGAGAGGCAAAAGCCAGAGGAGGCATAAAGTTTTCTGGGACAAAGTTAATCCACCGGAGCTTGTGTTGAGCCAAAAGACTAACTTTCTATCAATCAGATCAATTCTTCGCATCATGGACAAGACGGATCTTCTATGTGGCACTCAGCAACCTGGATGACTGAACTACAGTCATAAACTTCATTTTAAATATCTCAAATTCACCTTTGCTTTCTTGTTTTTTCTGAATGTGCCTAAGTTGCAGGAAAGTGATACGATCGAGCAAGATGGTGGAAATAGGCTGTGCCTTTACCATTACATAGAAGATGATCAGGAATTCACCTCCCACCACCAATTCAAGTCCCACAGATCCTTCCAGAGCATAATTCTCTTGTTGGACTGGTCCAAAAACAGTTTAGGTAGTAAAGTGTGCCCAAAACAGGGCAGATCTGAGTTCAGTGTTTGTATGTCTTCCCTCAATCTTCTTCGCTTTGCAGTATAGAAATATCCGCAAAGAGTGGCCTGAATTCCTTCATTTGTGTAGACTATATGCGGGACATAAACAGGCAAAGGTTTAATTGCTTTGATGGTTCTTTAGATATGTGGCCACATATCTAATCGTTTAGACAATCAACTTCCTAATCCCTGAATTCTTCCAATATCTGAGGATGCTCTCACCATGATCCTTTTTCTCCAAATTTGTCCCCATTTGTGGCTGCAGACAAGAGGCCCTTTGAAGTGCACCCAGTATAGAGAGCAGTATCTTTTGCCCAAATCCAGGCACTTTAAAAATGGCAAACACTTCAAATAGCAGTACTTCAAGAACAGCCTTGATCCAGTTCTCAAAATGTGAATCAATGGTTACTCCACTATCAGGAGATGAGCTACAGCAGTATAAAACAAAAAGAAAATGCTAACATTGTACAGTTGATTTAGCAAAACATCAGCATGAAAGCACTCAAGGCTACATTTGAAATAGGTTTTAGATGCGTAAAAACTTACCAAAAGCTTATCTGAGTTCTGCTAATTTGAGGGAATTTTTCAAAAACCCAATCCTGAAACAGAACTCCTGGGCTCTATTTTCTCTTAAGTGGTTTGCCCATTCCCATACTTTTTCTCATCTACTAAGTCTGGCAAATTGCTTTCCCTCATTTCTAAAATATAAAATCTATGTAAATTATCTTATTTGTACCAGATTGTCTACTCACTTCCTCAACAAATACCTTGCAAAAAAGTGAGATTCAAGGTGACTCTGAATTCAACTTCAGCCTCCAAGAACAGAGATGTGTAGGAGGGACCCAACAAAGAACAGTATGTACCACCTGCTATAGCATCACGGAAATCAAAAAGAAAGATCCCTAAATCTTGTGGAACACCTGAGTTATAAAATCTTACCTCCCTCAAAATCCACAGAGATTTTCATGGAGTTTACACACAGAGCTGGAGAAATGATTAAACCAAGCAGGCTGACTCAATGTTTTCTAGCTACATGAATTCTGTGCTAATGCATTCCCATCCACAGCAGTGGTTGAAAAAGAAAAGAAAAGAAAAGCCTTTGTTAATGAAGCAACTAAGGTATCCAAGCAAGATCCCTGTAGCATTCCAGCATTTTAGAGCAGGTGTCAAGGCTTTCCTATTAAATTTTGCATGCTCCTGCCACAATTTATATGCCCCAGTAAATGCTGTATCATTCAGGAAGAAGACATCATTTTCTTTGGTGCTATGGCCCTTTGAGGGTGTGCGCTCTCCTGAACCTGGGCGATGCTTAAGAGCAGCTTAAGGTACTTCAGGCATTCAAGTTACCCTAAAGATCCTATGTAGGATACAAACAGGGGAAATATCCACTGAAGAAACTTTTCTACAGTAGCTGCTGGGGAGTGTGTCCCATGGTGGATGCTTTGTGTTGAAAAATATTATTTTCATTCTCAGAATCAATCTTATTTGTTAAGAATAATGACTCTGCTTGGGTACAGAATTAGAATATAGGGAATTAAAGACAGCATTATTCCTAAAGCAGGTGTCACTCAATTTTATGACTACCCCTCAAGTTCAAATACTTAATCCAGATTAATTCCCCTGTGAAGGTGAGCCCTAGGTTTATATTACAGCCCTCCTGCCTCAGATGCTCAGCACGCTGAAGGAAAGCAGATGATTGCCATGGTGACAGCTAGGAGCAAAGAGGAAGGGAAGCTGACTAAGCGCTGGCTCTCCTCCCTTGTGATCTAGAGCAAGGTGATTTGGATTAAAGTGCAATTGTTCCTGCACTGGATAAACAGGAACTCACGTACTGCTTTACCGCCTTCTGCCTCGCTCCTCCTGGCAATGCAAAGGTGAACCATGGTGGCAAAAAATGCGATGCAGCTCCTTCTGGTTGACTCCAGACTATTCAGAGCAATACTTTTATGAACACAAAATCTGTCAGCTGCTTTTCAAAAGCCCATGATGACGTGGTGAAAACCAATTGATAGATAATTATTTCAGGATGCTAAAAGCACTTTGTGCCTTAGTGGAACATCATTCAAGAAGAAAGAAAGAAGTGAGATTTCACTCTGTGTCTTGTACAAGCAATTGATCTGTAACTCACAACTTGCTTTTCTGTATATTTGGAAATAAAAGAGTATTTTCTTATGGTGAGTAGAACCAAACACAAACAACTCACACTCTAACTTGAATCTGCCTCAGGAGCAGTAAAGAAAAGGAGAGCTATTTTGGTGCCACATGAAAGATTTGTTAGAGGGTGTATTTTTTTTCCTGGAATTAACAGCTGTCTTTTGTTTTGATCATTGTGTATATAAAGAAAATAATGTCATAAGACTGAGCACTTTCAGCTCTTAAGGGCACTCGGCGTTGCCAAGGAGAAAGCCTAAAGTTTGCATAACAGCAAAAAACAGAGCAGCTCTAATTTTGCGAGTATGTAGTTTTTTCACTGTAGCTGAAAACTCCAAAAGGAAGCCTCATTCCACTTTCAGCACAAATCACTTGTTTGTGTGACTTTTTGGCACAAAGCAAAAGTCCAAGGAGAAACAGTTAGGTACTTTTCAACTAGCAAGCATCCATTTCCTTCTCTGAAGCTGCAATAATCGTTGTTGAAATACATCTTTAAAAACAGGAAGTTTTATCATTATAATTTTCTAGCAACCTCGCCCTTTCTTGTGGACCCAACCCTGGCTGCAAATCGTCTGCTTTGATTCAAACCCAACTATTCTAAGATTGAAATGCAGGTATTTCCTATTTTGCTTTAAAGCACATATGACGGACTTAGAAACCCTTCTCAGGGTGATTCATGCAGCCCTGAGCAGGCATCCATCTTATTAAGCTTTTACACGGGTGACCTGTGTGTTTGTATCACACATTTGCTCGTGGTTTATTTCTGCGGAATAGAGGGAATGCTGCGAGATCTGCTGCACTGAGGAAACACTATATGTGAGGAAAGCAGCAGCAAAGTGCTGAGAGCAAACCTGCAGGAGCTACTGCGCAGAGGACATTTCTAGACGTACAAGCAACAAGCAGATGCCTCTCCTGGCAAGATTTAGCAGAAAGGCCTACCCACACAAGAGCATAACAGCCTCGGCACTGCAGTAGTACATGTGTAAATATTTAGTCCCATTGTGAAAGGCTCCTTGATGGTGCAGGAAGAGCGAGACTGCAGCAGTGCTGGCCTGCGGCACAGTGGGGAGCCCCGTGGAAACCCTTGGGCTCGCTCAGCACTTACGCAGAAGACGTCCCCTAAGCTCCCACGAAGGCTGTGCACACAATGAGAGAAACCCTCCCTGCTCCTCTTTTGCTGAGCCCTGAGGCAAAACCTGGCCTGGGCCTGAGGTGTCATCACTTTCATCTCGGGCTTTGGCTTTCACTGCCTACGAAGAGATCCTGGGGCAACGATGGCAGAGAAAGGGACATGGGATCATACTAAAATCCCTGCCAACACTGCTTTATTCCCAGGAAGGCTAGAGACAGGTGAATGGGTGTTAATCGAGGATCGCACACTCCACACTTCATTGTAACCATTTGGGTAAAGCCTAAAGCTCTTGTTCATCTTGTTTTCTTTTATTTTCCCATCAGGTTTTCATATCCCTTCGCACAGAAGTCTGGAGGGGCACTGTATTTGCAAGAGGGAAAAAATAAAGAAGTTTTTTGCCGCTCTTTATAGTGTATTGTGCCTTTATGGCATTACTGCTCCACATGTAGCAAAGATTTTGTCATCAGCTGAGTTAGCTCCAGAGACAGGAGACAAGGCCAAGCTGGAAGTAACTGAACTACCTTGGTAAAAACAGGCATTCAAATCGGAGCTAGTTTCTGAAGCAGCTGATAAAACATCTTCGAGGAGCTCTGCTCACTGCTGCTGCTGTGTATCTGGTTACTCTTTAGTGCTCAGTTCCTCCTCCTAGGGCTGGGAGACTTCCCCTGCTGCTGGGCCCAAGGTCACGCTCGGCTGCGGGGCCTCCAAATTTCATTAATATTCCTATGGAAACCCCCAGGGGCATCTCCAGCAAAAGGGCACATGTGTGCAAAGCAGTCAGGCTGCCCCTGCGCCTTGCCAAGGCTCTCTGTGGAGCAGAGAGGATCTCCCCAGGCCAGTGCTGCCCCAGCCTGGTGCAGGTATGATCCAAAATGCCTGGGGAGTTGCTGAGGAAGTGGTGAGGCCTGGCTGCAAATAGAGGCTGTGTCCTGTCAGTGACCTCAGTAGTCAGCAACTTCAGAAGACTTGTGGTTTAAAGCAGCATTTTCAAGTGCCTTTTACTCTCTGAGATTTGTTTTGCTCCAGACACACCAATATACATGAATACAGTTGAGAGAGGGATTTCACATTTGCAAACACAACACTTGCTTCCAGCTGAGGAGCGTTTTGCAAATCCTCTGCAAACAGGAGAACAGAAGATCCCCAAGGAAAATGCACTGGGCTTTATGCACAGACTACCTGCACGATGATGCCCAGCTGTCTGGCAGGAACATGCTCTCTTGAGCTTTTTTCAGCCTACTATCACTGGCAATTCTTGAACATGTCTAGGTTAGCCCCCAAGAATAAGGATATAGCTGTATGAGGCAGGGTATTCAAATGGAGAAGGAAGGAAAGGACTTTATAGACTGGAAAAGAAATGTAAGCAAGAACAGGAAAGTGGATCTGGTAGTCCAAAATCTTTTCTCTCAATGTTTTCCCAGTCCCTTACCTCTCCACACCTTTATTATGTGATTATGACCAGAGAAGTCTAATGACTTGATGGCTTGAGCACTCTGCTACCTACCATATTATGAGGCAATGGCAAAGGACCAGAATAGCTGAAACAACGTTGTTTGCAATAGACCTGTCACAGGGGACCGGGGTACATCTTGTTTGATGGCGGGTGTTATATTTCTGTTTATCATAAGATTAATGGGTGCAGTGCCCAGCAACCTCAGCTGTGGTTTTTGTGCATTGCTCCAAGCAAAGGGTTAACAGAAAGCTTTTACTGACCCCAATAAGTAAAAACTGATCTGAAGATGACAGACAGCAATGGACATGAATGATTTAAGATCAAATGAGGGAACATTGATCAGCACAGCAAGCAGCGGTATCACTTCCTTGTTGCAGTTTAGATTTTTGTAGGGAACCACAGCAAAGGACATTTTTAAGGGTGCATGCAAAGTAGGCTTTTACTAGAGACCAGTGGGCTCTCTAGTGAATTCACAAGGATTTTAAGAGGCAATGTGGGGAAGTGGTGAGCCCAGGAGAGAGCAGATGGTAACTCTGTTAGCAAAGATGGGTAGCTCTTGCTTGAAGCAGTCACACCAGGATGCAAGTGATGGACGTAGCCAAAATGTTGGGTCAGGAAAAAGGCAGTCCGTGGAAGTCTGATACTGGAGGAGAAAAAAGCAGCTGAGAGTCTAAAGCAGAACGGCAGGGCAGTTGATGACAGTCTCGGAGGGAGAGACAAACAGCCTCTCTTTTCTGCACAACCTTTGAGTATGCAATGATGCTTAAGATCTAAACTAATTTATATTGACTGTAGCTATTGCTATCTCACTTATCCTGGTTCTTTACAACATAACCCCCTGCTCACGTTCTAGCCATCACTCAGCTCTTAGCAATTATGATTTTGCATAAGGAACAGGGTGACTTTCCTTCCCACCCACACACACTTTCTTATTTATTGCTGTGGCAGCTTGTCAGGGTTTTGTGCACAATAGTGATTCTTAAATACTTGGGCTCTGAATTTCTTACCCTGAAATCTTCCAAACTGTTCTACACAATATCATTGTATCTTTCTAGCCCACATTTAGGCAATCATCTGTAATGATAGCTTTATTGTAGCTAGCACAAAAATTCTAGTTTTGCATGTAGTGCAAATCATATGTCCAGCAAAGTTTTCCGTTTCCTCATGTGCTAGGGATGCACATGTGCAAACTCTGGCTTTTTATATCAGATGCTGTACATGTGTTGCTCAGGCACTTGCTAAATTAGTCAGCAAATATGTCAGAGTATCAGTCCCTGATGTTTTGTTTTTATAGAATCATAGAATCATGATTGGAAAAGACTTTCAAGATCATTGAATCCAACCGTAAAAATCATTTTGTTTTGTTTTGTTTTTATGCAAGTTACAAGAAAATACTGTTCTAAACCTTATAGCTTATTTTACAGAGGCTAGGTGCTTCACAAGCTTCAGTTCGGTAAACCTGAGAGGGGTGTCATTCTTTCTTACACGGACATAATAGCTAGTGTATAGACTAGACTAGATTATGTTAAAACACAGTCACAGTGTTTAAGGCATGTTAGTGAGTTATATAAGGAAGGGGAAAAAGACTTGAAAGAGTTAGAAGAGTTAGAAGAGTTATCATCTCTTTAGTTTTATCAGTATAGCTTTCTGTACAAGCCTAGAAATATATTCCATGCTCTTCAATGAAATTTAATAGCTGATTTTATAAGAAGACCTGAAACAAAATAAAACTTAAAAAATCTGCCTGTAACTGGACATCATAGTCCCCATAGAACCCAGAAGAGGAGCTATTTGTTATGAGATTGCTATTTTTGAAAGGGGTGTGTTTTTTTATCCCAGCTAGGGTGGACCAAAAGTGCCACTGCTGCAAATAGTTGTCTCCCTGTATCCTCCCCCATAACCTACAAAGGGTGTCTTCCTTCCTCAAGTAACAGAACAGGCAGAAAACTGATGAAGCAGGATGAAAGGCAGGGCAGAGGGACATCCCCACTGAGTATCATTTAGCTGTAATGTGGATTTACATCCTGGGGTCTTGCACACACCCGTCTCTTTATTTGCTCCTGGTTGACAATCCATCGAATGATCAACTCTGTGTTAAAGAAAAGTTTTTTGAACTCCTTACATCCAACAGCTTTTCACAAAATGAGCATGCACCAGTTGAGACAAACTGGTCTATGCATATCTCCTAAACATACCAACGAAGCTTTCTTATTTTTGATTAAAAATAACCATAACATATAAGCAATTAAGATGTCTACTATTTTTTTTCCATGAATCCTCATAGGAAGTGAAAATAGACTGAACAAAGAGTTCATCTTAGGAATTTGCCCAATTGAGTTTTGTTTTAATGCTGCCTGGGTTTGTTAATAATATTTTATGCCTGCTCCTAATTTACTGATTTTGCTTTTGATCGTTTGATTATTTGATTTAATTTACATGAGGAGATGAAGAGATGCTAGCGTTAGACTGCGTTTCAGAAGTCTTGGTCATTCTGGAAAGTTTCCAGCTGGCTGGATAGGAAGGAAATAGAAGGCTTAGTGACATGAGGGCTATGTGCTACCCACGTGACCTGTCAATGTGCAGCAACAGGTGAAAGAAGCACTTCTGAGCTCCTCTCCTTGGAAAGGAGCGGTTTCCTGTTAATGAGAGATGACACCAGTCCACATTGTTTCTTTCAAAATGCATATTACCAAGACATGAAACGGTACCTGGAAAGATTCACTTTTAAGTGCTGAGGAAACAGCCAAGTTGCAGGCTATTGGCATCTTTTCTTCAGCTGAAAATTGCTTGTTATTTTTATCGCTCCAAAAACTTTTTAGCATCCAGATTTGCTCTAGGTGGTTTCCCCAGACAATTATGTAAAGAAAGCAGCCCTGTACTATTCATTTGTCTTTATCTTGCTTCATGCTGTGCTTGGTGGCAGAGTGGTTTTTATCACTTTCCTTTGTGTTTTTTTCATGAGAAATGAGAGCTCACCAAATTCTTTGCTGGACAGTGCAGCGCTGCATTTGAGTATGTTTGCACAGAGTAAAACCCTGGCTTAGTGCAGTGTTATGTTTGGACTCAGTGACTAGATTTAGGTTTGTGTAATTTGGGTCGCTCCATTTCTCCAGGTAGAGCACGGCTGAAAACCTTGCGTACTCATGCCCAAAATGACCTTTTCTGTAACATAGCAACCACAAAAAAAAAATCGAGGATTAGGCTCATCTACCAGGTGTATTGCAGCAGCTGAGCTTATAATATCTCTAAATTCAAGAAGGATGAGGATCCATGAGTACTGTTAATTAGTAGAACTAATGCTTGAAGAGGAAGAGAGGGGAAGAGACCACTGAACCAAAAGAAGAAGAGAAAACAAGTGGAGGAATGATACGAGAGAGAGGAAAAGAGAAGCAAACAGAGGAAGACAGAAAAATAAGCAAAACGCAGTAGTTTGTGGAAGCCATGAAAGGAGAAATGCAAGTGAAAGGGGTGGTATTAAGGAGCACACCAGTGAGCAGCCCCGGGGGCAGCACTGCTCTCGTGTACTGTGTGATCTCCAGCACTAACCTGGTGGCATCTTCTCACGTTTGCTTCCTGGTGGCACATCTGCACTGAGGGGGTGCCAAAAACAGTCCAGGTGGCTTCTCCTCGGTTAGACAGGGCAGTTATAGATTAGGCCCTCTGGGAAGGAATGCTAGTGGAAAATACATTGGGAAGTCCCTTCTGGTCCAGGAAAACAGACAGGAGTTGAAACACACATAATTGTGAAAGCAAAACGTTTCCATCACTGCTGATGTTCATATCATTTTCTTAACCATTTTTATGCTGAAGTAGCTTAATGTAGAGTTGCTGGAGCTGGCTGAGGTTAAAAAAATATAGCACTTCCCCACTGTCATTAGCCTCCAGTAAACAGCTTATTGGGAAGATGATGTTTGTGAGGCCATGTTCATTTATTATTTTTATTCTGTTGCTTCAGCATTTTTAGTGGCTGTGTCAAAGAAAAGTCAGTTGCTTGAACCAAGCTGCAACTGATCGAAAAGCTGACCTAGCCCTACCAAAACCCTGAAGACTCATTCCCATATCCTCCTCTACTCATTCACTAGTCAAGAAAAGCTCCCCTTGGTTTGCCAGATTTACAACTTGGAACTTTCCCCCTGCACTGTGTAATTACTCTCTTTTCTGGAGCATAAGCAACATGTTGTAATAATCAGCTGTTCTCATGGCGATGGGAGTTTTAGTGTTATCAGTGCTGTTTATTGAAGTATTGGTTGAATTGTGCCATCATTTGCATGAGTGGGAATCCAAAGAAATAATTAGCCCAATTTTTTCAGGAATTGGTTAATTCTGGGCCGTTTTGGCTCATTTTTTAAATTTCTACAGTATTTTTGCACTGCCTACCATACCACTTGGACAGCCAAACCTACAGCAGAACTTTTATTTGAAAATGTTGATGATTAGTACACTTCTACCATGGCTACCTGCAGTGTTTTAAACCACTGCTTTCCTTCTTGGAAACAAACAAAAACAAAAACAAAAAAAAAACCCACACCCTAAGCAAAAATAGGAAGTTCACTGCCAGGTTGCTGGTGTTGTGGAATTAAATTAATGTGTTAATAAATTAATCATGCAGTCAGCTTACATGCTTTCATTTTGTCTTTGCAAAACTGTTTGCAACAGCACTTGGGTGTTTGGCTAATCAGTTCCATATTCTTGCATTTTTTCATGAGTAGGTAACTTGATCTGTAAGTAAATTTTCAGAGCAGGATGAAGTATCAATGGCAAACACTAAGGTTTAATTCAGTAATTTATTTAATGGCGAGAGCTTGCCAAAGTTTGAAAGAACTGTGTTACAGCTAAGTCACAGTCTTGTTTCTTACAAGCACATACATTAACCAGGCAGTTAATTTTTTCACTGCCTATTTCTTTGTGTTCATTGTAGAACATATTTTTTAACATATATCAGACTAATGCCTAAAAGTAATACAAAAATTTATTCCAGACCTTTTTTTTTTTTTTTTCGTAGTGGCTTTTCCACACAAATTCTCCACACTGAAGCCAGTCCCTGGTGAAACCGATGGGGACAAGCCAGGAAATGAAATTTTGAGAATCTCAGGCTTGAACTGGAAGGCAGCCAGGGTATCCTCCAGAGCACGAGCTCACAGAGTATGCAAGAAGGCTTCTGCCTTGAATGTAGGTCATCGCTCAGTTATGGAAATTCACTGCTTAGAATACCATGCAAAGAGCTGCCATGAAGCAGCACTTTAGGGAGGCAGGGCAAAAACGTAATACTTTCTGTGTTGTAATTACATCAGCGCAGGGGGAGAGGCTCCTGTTTGTTTTAGATTTCTTTACTCTGTTTTTTCCCCCCGCCCCCGCCACTGAGCGAGGCAGATGAACGTCTGACATCGCTACAGAGAGTCCTGAGGGCATGTTTCATTTTGAACCATGCTTTAAATCCAAAATTTCTTGACATAAATGAAGCATCTGTCTTTTATCTTTTTTAAACAGATTATGCTCAAGGAAAAGTTCCAGGCTGAATTCTATTGTCAAAGAAAAGAGCTGTGTGTGAGCTAATCTTCTATTGTCTGCAAATCCCTGCCCACAAGCCTGCCCGCAGCAATTAATGGGAATCTTTCCCTGCTGAAATACAGGGAAATACGAACAGACAGGAACACACACACATACAGATACATGTTGTGGAGATTTGACTTCTGTTCGGCTCTGAGCTCTGCAAAAATCAAATGCAAAGTGTGCTTGCCATTTTCATTTAACCACACAATTAAATATTCTAGATACTGTGCTGGAAGCACAATATTGTGTATCTAAAAGCAAGGGAGAGAAAGCTAGCTCGGTTAAAATAAGAGCTGACAAAGCTTTTTTTTTTTTGGCTTTTATTTCACTGAGTGGTCCTATTCATCAAAAGAACATCCTGTTTCATGTCTTATTTCACCTGAAGACAGCAATGCCCATCTCCCTGCCACTTCTCCAGACACTGTTTTGGAGCTCCGTTGCCAGTTGCTTAATACCCTGCTCTGCTAGCCATCAACCTATGTTTTCATCTTGCTCCCTTGATAGATCTTGATGCGTGTGAGGCATGATAATGCAATGAAAATATAGCTGCTCAAAAGAGACAGCAAGGAAATTCAGTGAGTAGAACACTCATATTGGTCCTTGGTATCACAGATGATGTAGCTGAGATCTTTTGTAACACTGATCGGTGCTGATAAGCCAAAATCTCCTCTAGTTATCAATCTTGTTCCTGCCTCCCCATTCTCCAAGTCACATATATTGTCCCTAGGTTTTTATACTGGGTGCTTTTCTTAGTTTCTGCATACATGTCTCTACATGACATTAGTTTTTGTGGGGAAAACAGCTTTTCTACCCCCCATTCCACCAACCACTTTCCAAGAACACATTCTTGACATACAGTGTGGTGTGGCTGTACTGCTCACACAGGCATTAAGACTAACTTGTCATTGTAGCTTTGGGCCTGAATCAGACACTGTCCAGTATCTGCAACAATAATTGCTGGAAGAAAAGGGCCCTTATACCCACTGGCAGAAGAGGGGCTTTAAAATCAAAGGATGTTCCTTGACAGACAAAAAGAGGAGGCCTTAATCTCATGCTGTCCCATTTCTGGCTTGATGTAATGATTACTTCATCTTGCTGGGAAACACTGTGGTTAGAGAGACACATCTAACTGGGCTGAGAGGAGAAGCTCATGTAAGTGTCTGATTTAGCATCCTAAATCTGATGTATACTTAGGGCAATATTTACATAATAAATAATGAATCGCTATTATCCTTCCAGATGGCCCTATGATCCTTGCCCTTCCCTGTCCCCAAAACCCACTCTAGCCAAAGTGTGGGCTCCAGCAGTAAATTTTGAGGTGACATAGTAAATCAGTTAACCTCCTCGTGTCACAGGTTGCTGAACGGTGGAAGGGCTATGCTATGAACTCGCCAAATGCTAAGAAAGTTTGTTTAGGGTTTGTGTAATCAATCATACAACAAGATGTCAGTAGGTCTGGTGTGCAAAGCCCAAAATACAAGCCTCCACCTATATAGCACAGAAATAGCTCCATTAGCTGTTAATGTCAGGCAGTGATACTTTATTTAGACACATATAGAAGAAGGGTATGATATGCATGGTTATTGGGCTAAAATAATAAAATGCCCTAAGACCCTTAGAGAAAAGAGCTGATATAATTTGAGTTCTCAGGGTAAATTATTTATGATCTCTTCTTCTGAATTATTTATATTACTTTAATTTCTATGCCTTAGAGATAGGTTTCTGTTATGCAGACATAGTCATCTAAAAGTTGGATATCTAGTCAAAGTGGCTTTCTAAGGTCACTAAATGGACAGTGGAAATATGGACAAGTTGAGGAAGACACCTCTTTTAGACTCTCCACATTGACTAAAGATAAAATGACTAGCTCAAAGCAAATGCCTGTCTTTCGATGACTACTGTGGGTTAACATTGGCTCATCTGAAGATGAAAATGGATGTGTCCATCACAGCAGCTTTAAAATTTCTCACTTTTCTTTGTGTTATCTCAGTATCCTAAATAATCTAACTGAATTAGCATTTTCATTTTTCTCTGGGATAAAATGGAGATACTCCTGAAAACAGGAAATATTTTATGGATCATGGTGTTGCGTGATAATAAGAGTCTTACTGGAAAATAAGGACAGTGAGGAGCACCTCCTTCATGGGGCATGTGAGCATACCATGTAGGAGAGCACAGCTTGGAGATCCCCATGAAGATTTACCAGCCCTGGTCTGACACGTATAGCCAAACCTGAACAGTGCCTATGCTGGGCATGGAGCTAGTCTCTGGTCTGTGTGCACTGGTGAGACTGCCTGTGCCTGGTGCCTCCACTCAACTTCTGGGCTGGGACTGAGTGTAGGCAGGGCCAACATGCCTGTCCTGGTCCTGTGACCAGACGTGCTCTGAGGGCTCAGGCAGCTGGACGCGGTGGCACGCAGGCCGTGGTGGTAAGAGGCTGATGACTGGGGGACGAGCATCAAGGAGAAAGAAAGAGTGAGATGGAGAATGAGAGGAAAGATGTGAAAATTGAAGAAATCGGGTGGAGGAAAAAGAGAACAATACGGGAAAAAAGGAAGAAAAGGCTCTTCTGAAACAACGTCAAAAAAGCAATATGCTGCTTGCATTGCTCTTCAAGCAGGAGAATGGATGTATACATGACCAGGCACAGCAATCCCCTGGAATGGGGCAGCTTTTCTTTTCCCCCTTGCCCAGCTCCACATGGCTTTCCTAGCGCTCTGCCCTGCTCCCAGACGCTGACTTAATGAATCACGTTGACAGCTGGGCCGAGTGTGTCACACCCCAACACATAGCACTCAAACTTCCATCCTCTTGCACATTCATTCATTGCCATGGTGGGGCACCCCAGAAATACAGACACAGCCCGGGATTTTCTAGCAGCTGCTGAAATTAAGGTGACAGAGGGACAGTCCTTGATGTCCCATCCATAGTCTACCGCAGAACACATCCTGGAGAGAACAGCCTCTGTAAGGCAGTTACAGGAAGGGGAAGAAAACAGCCAGCACTCAGACATTCTGAATATGCACATTTATATGTGGAGGCTGTTACAAGTAAAATTATTTTAAAGCAATCGCATTAATCAAGGTCTTTTTATGCATTTACTGCAATGAGACATAAATGGAGTCACGAGTGTATGCTGAAAGTAAAGGTTAATCAAAGGCAGCTTCTAATTTTGGCAGCTACATCCTTCTGCTGGTCTTTTCCAGAAAATGTTCACTACATCTTTTTTTCTTTTCTTTTTTTTTTTATCTCTATATATATCCATCCCAGATTTTCTAAAAATTAGGCATATATCACACCCATTTTTAAGTATCTGGAGAAAAAAATATAGAACCTTTAAAATTTCAAAGCTACTTTGCAAAACATGTTTTCAGCTTCAGTAGATTTGACTGAGACTTTTCTACAGGTATTCTAAAAGGAGCTGACTGATTCTACATTGGGGGCACTGAATGTAATCCCTTTAAGATAACCACCTGAGCTAGCAGAAAACCTCAGAGCAGTCCCAGAACATCCAGAAATTGTACAGTCTTGTGGATATATCTGTTCTTGGGACATTATCTCTCACACACTACCCAACTGGGAAGTATTTGGAAAGATTTTATGGACTGATTCAGCATTAAATGGTGAAATAACTACAGAGTGCAGTGAAAGATAATTGTACCTACACCAGCTTTAAACAAGCTCACACCAACTTTAGAGGCTGTCTACCTGGCAATATCTGCTTTGGGGAAATGAAGATGTTGCGCGGGCTGTCACTCACTCAAACAGATCATCCGACACCCCAGGTTTTTATTGCTGCTAAGCCTTGACAGCCATGTTGGCAGAAGTTGCAAGAGAGGTATTAAATCAATGCAGTGTAAATCAGCTATGTCCTTTCCCTTAGAGTGCTCCTCCCCTTGGAGGTTACGCAGATCCATCTGTGCACAGCAAGGTTTGCAGGGCTTCCCAGACCCTTCTCTGCTGCACACCAGTCTCCTGCTGGAATGAAGCCAAGTGGTGATGCTTGATCCCATGGTATAGCAGCAGTGCTGACCTTGGCTCCACTCTCTGCCATGAGCTGCACACTTCCCATAAGTCATTAATTTCTAACTTTCGCCAGTCAGGAACTGAATTGCTGTAAAATAGCCCATACTGTATTTCAAAAAGAGAATGAGATAAACCAGGAAGTCACCTTTCCTCACTGAGAGGATTTTCTCTCCAAGAGCGAGCAGTTATATTAGGACTGGTTCACAGCCCATCTACACTGATTTCTCTGTGCTTCCTTTTTATATCCACAGTGTTTTTTCTTTTCACAGAGGAAGCCCCCAGTGATTTTCCTTTCCTTGTTTTATTCCATTTCAAAATTCAGATCTCTGATACTCTATCATCTTATTTAAATGTCTTCTCTGCTCTGGTGGTGGATTCTTTCTACTACAATCCAGGTATCAGCGGTAATTGAAAGAGAAAAAAAAAAGAAAAGGAAAAATAAAAAGACAGAAAGAAAAAAAAAGATTAAAAAAAAAGGAGAGAGAAAGAGAAAGGGAAATGGAAAAAAAAGAAACTAACCCAGATAGCTTAAAAATGTGTTACTTTTCTTCTGTTATCATGTTCATATGCAATGGCCAGTCACATCTGGTAAACTCCATGGGCTATTAAAAATTAAATAATTGTGCTCTGTAACTAAAAGCTTGCTCATTCTACTTAGAGACTTTGGTTTGCACATCTCTTATTATCACTTTAACAGAACCTAGCTAGCAAACATGCCATATAAACATATCACTGGTGTTCTAGGATAAAGTACAGCCATCCAAGATGCTTCTCCAATAATGTGATGATTCAGAACTATTCGTGTGACTTACGCACTGCCTTTCCCCACAGATATTTTATTTTGCTCCATGGTTGTGTTTCCAGATTTTATCTTATTGCCACTTACCATAGTATTTGTTGTGTGGGTGTATTGCTCGTGAATAGAGTCTAACTAGATTTACTTTGCAAATACTGTGAGCTTCAGCTGCAGTAATCACTCCAAAAGTTATCATGCCTTATCAATGTGCAAATATTATGTTCCTACCCACACTCTCCATGCGGGTCTGCAGACGGGCATTGGCAGTGCCTCAGATCTCCAGCCCAGTTAGTGCAAAGGCCTGGACTGAGAATTAGACTTCCCTACAGGTTTGAGGAGCTGAAACCCTCCAACTCATGTCTGAGGCTTTAAAAGGGACCTAACCCTAACCTAACCCCAACCTAGCTCTGAGCGTGTGCGCGTTTGTGTGCATGAGCATGGCGCACATCAGCACAAAGGCTCTTTATCAACAAAATTCGCTTCCCTTCTCTCCATCCCTCCCCCATCTCCTCTGGCTGGAGCTCAAGGGTATGTCAAAGGCCAGCTATAACCTTTTAGAGGACTCAGAGACTCGTGAGCCTTACTCAGGACGTGTGCTAAGGGAAATGGAGTGGTTACCTAGTTCAATGAATACAGAGCTGGTCATTTTCTTCAGCTAATGGGAAATTTCCCTCCCCCCATCTTTCTTCTTTCTGTTCTGCTCCTATTACAGTTCCTGTCAGTACTAGATAAAAGAGACCATTAATTCTGGTAGGTAGCATGGAGGAACTAGGAATCCTTGTTCCTCATAATAGTGTTAGACTTAGCAGTCCCCAGGCTGTTATGAAATGCTGTGGAGGGGTCACAACAGGAAGAACAAGCAGCAGCAGTGAGTAAAATAAAGGCTTTCCTTCCTATTCTAAGATTTCAGAACTTCCTCGTCTTCCAGCTCAAAATCCTCTTACAGCTGTTGCATTTATTTAAGGAATTTTTTTTTTCTTGTTCAGATTTCTGCCTGGGCTGTATTAAGGGCCACCACCTGCTCACTCTTACTGGCATCCTCAATTTACATGGAAAAGAGGCAGAAGGAAAATAAAAAATGCAGCTTAATCAATCCTCAGAGGAGACCTTGAAGGCACTGGTCAAAGGTCTGCAGACTGCATGAGGTACTGACTCCCCTGGCGCCCTTTGAGCTCCTACCATAACCCTCTGTATTTCTGCCCCAGCCTCATTTCTCTTTTTTTTCTAATTAGACATGGTGCTGCCCTTCAGAATGGCAAATAATCTTACTCATTCAATATGTACCTGTTGACTCCTGCAACACAATTTAATTAAAAATTTGAGACGATTTGGAGGTGATTTGTCCATTCTGAGGCATAACAAATACAAATTGTCTGATAAACTCTTCTCGAAACCCAGAAGAGGAATTCTTTCCAAAAAGGAGCAAAGACTGCATCAGATCCTATTTGTTTTATTTATATGAGCTTTCAAACTGTGAATGGAATGACACAACAGAGCTAGGCAAGCAGGATCCAAAGTATTTTTGTTGTTTCTATGAATATCCCTGATCCTCATTCATCAAAAGTCCCAAGGACCTTTTGGCCAACACAGGTGGCAAGTTGAAGCACAGAGCAGTACCGGAGCAGTTCAAGTTTGTCTCGTGCTTAAACACTTGCTGAGCTGAAGTTCAGAGCAGCTTTTGAGATTTGGTCTTTTCTACCACACAAAATCTTTGAGAAGAGATGGTTGCTTTCAGCTTTCACACAGATTAATATGGGCTGTTCCATAATGTTTTTTCAGTTGGGCTGGTTACTTTACAAGGGAACTTCTCACACTGCACAAACAGCAGAAAGCAACAACCTGCACGGGCTGGGTTTCTTTTCTCTCCTCTGCTGTGACTATTTGCATGGGTGGAGATGCAAGGGCTACTGTGTAAATCCCAGGAAGATGGGTGAAAAGCAGATTCCCAAACATATCCTGCGTGCTTACTATCACTCGTGGCAGCAATAGGGAGGGCTGAAGCTCCAGGCCTGTGGACCATTTGAGAATGGAAAAAAAATAATAATGTCCAAGCCAAACAAGCTCTATCCTCGGCTGAGGAAATTCTGAGGAAATTAATAACTGAGCCCACTCGCCAGACAGTTGGCACATTGCAGACAAGCTCCCTGTCCCCCCTTTTACTTCTTCAGCTTTCGGCTTTTGTTTCAGGCTCCTGTAGCTGCTGCAGCTGGAAGAGCCCTCAGGGCCTCCCCTTGCAAAGCCACCTCTGCAGCCCCAGGACTGTGTGGCTGTCAGAGCCCCGGGCTTGGTGATCAGTACTTTATCACGCTCTGCATGCAAGATGCAAGGCAAAGGAAGGGGGAAGGGAGTGCAATTTGGTGTATGTGTATATAGCGGCTTTTCAGGGTTGCTCAGTAGCTTTTGCTAGACCAGAGATGTTGATCCAGTGCCTTGTTTCTTTGCCTCTGTGCACCAGGTAAACAGAAAGGCTTGCAAAGGAAGGGAAGGGACAAACCCACCGCTCTGCCTTAGGAGATGGGATTAAAAAATGCACCTTGGAAGGATTAGCCTTCTTCAGCCTCCATCTGAGGTGCCCGTGGGCTAGGAGACTCATCAAAAGAAGGCATCAATAGAAAATGTAAATGGTATTTCCTACAAAGATCAGTGTACTATGCCCAAGGCCTGAGGATTCAATGAACAAAATTGAGCCCATAACACTGCAAGCCTTCCCTTCCTTAGGTTGGACTATTGCCTTCGATTTCGTAGCCTTTAAATTACATGTTTCAAACATCTCCACCACCACACATACAAACACAAATTTAAGAATGGAGGTTCTTGTTGCAAACAGCTGTTCTGCTTGGAAATGGTACTGCCTTGGCTGCCCGTCCCTTGCTCCCTGCACTACCAGGCACCTGCAGAAGGAGGTTTCACCTGAGCCGTTCCTCATCCTTCAGTAAAAAATCATGTGGGTTAGCTTACCATGCTGAGGAGGAAGAGGTTGACTTACAGGAATCCTGATGCTGTGAAAATAAGGCTATTAGAAAATGTTGCAAATATGTTCTACTACTTAATGAGTCAGAACATCTTATTAAAAAATCATTTGTAAAGTAAAAATGGTGCTGGCTGCAGACATTGTATTTGTTTAAATGCAGCCTCAGACTTGATCCCAGTTTTTCACAGGATCCCTGCTTGTGTATGCATTTTTAATGATAGTTTGCAAGATTTGTGTTGCCTCTCTGCAGATTTTAAGGAATTAAACCTGATGTGAAGAGTCCAGTGACTAAATTTAAATACATCACTGGAACACATCCAGCCATTTAGATACTTGCAGTGTTCCAATATGCAGTTTCCTCAAGTGTGAAAAAATAGTAGTTTTCCACATAGTTCCTCTGTATGGAAAAAAAAAGAAAGCAAAATACACACAAAATATTAGAACTATACACCATGACTGGATTAAAAAATAATGGCTCTTTCCTAAGATAAGCACTTGTCCGCAAAATTTCAGCTGAGCAGTGATCTCTGTGGATAGACTATTTTTTAGCACATATAAGCACCTGAAATAACAGAACTTTAAAGGATAGAAGACAATATGCACATCAGGAAGATGTATATGCTTATCCATGGAAATTCATATACTACTTTCAACCAATAACTCTAAAATACTCTTTAGTTTGCAGTTATCCTTTTTCCGACCACCTTTGCACTTGTGGATGTCTTTCAATATTTTTATGAATTTGTGTGCTTGTGATTCTGAATAAAAAGTAACCTTTTCAATCCAAGCTGAAATAGATTGAATTAAGGCCAGGCTGCATCAACATTAGCATGTAAATGATGCTGATAAAGTCAATGTGATGTTTATTATAAAAGGTTTTGCAACACAATGTGGTATATTGCAAGTTTAATATATACTAGATTTGTGTTGCAAAATACTATTTATTTCCCTTGTATTCCTTTTACATGGGGGTGTATTATACTTTTCTGCTGAGTGTTTTCATTAATCATATTTATAAAACACCATTTTTGTAGCTGATATTGTTTCCATACAAGGATGCATTTTAATGGATGCTCTGCAATTACTCCTCACCAGCAATTATTTTTAGTAACATTTTCTGCCACTTAACTATTCAACTAGACATATGTAAAGATAGGACACACCTCACTAAGGAATGAACTGCGTTTTAAGGTCCTTATGCAATCGCATTCTGCCTAGAGACACCCTGAACTAATTTTGAACTCCTGAAAGAAGAAGGTGAAGAAAGAGCAGACAGCGTGGCGAACGAGCTGGTTAAAATGGCAATCCAGAACAACAGCTCAGGTCTCACTTCCTAATGTATGCTGATTTCCAGTTCATTTCTGTGATCGCCAGCTTCAAAGGTTGTGATGACTCTCTCAGTTCTTCTTCATTTACAGAAAAAAAAAAGGAATGTCTCTCCATATATATATATATTTATATATAGTTCTTTCACAGTCTGTCAGTCTGTCCATATGGGGTGTCCACAGCCCATGTCCAAAGTGTAGATGCCCTAAAAAGGGCTCACTGCTGGAGCACTTCTTTTTCTAATGTGCTTCAATGCAAATATGTTGGCAATCACCTTGCATGAGCTCATCCTATCTAATAAACTATGCAGGACCAGGCTAGTTCCATTCTTGTGTGCTATCTATGAGAAAGCCCCTAGAGCCGTAGAAAGCATAAGTCATTGTTTGCCGTGGAATCACCCTCTCTTTGAATCATTTAATTGCTTACAGATGAGCACGCCAGCTGGATGACTGAGGCTGCATCTGGACTTGCACACTCAGGTGCAGCTCATGTAGGGGTGAAATGCAGCCTTCCCTGCAGCAGTTGCTGCCAGGGGAAACAAAACCCCCAAAACGTACATATCCAAACCAGGATACTTGTTTAGGGCCGCTGGGGGACCAGGGGTGTGGGGCGCGGTACTGACTTGGGCTGAGTCCTCCCCTACCCCACAGTCACTGTTAACTAATAGGAGATCTTTAATTCAGACTGATCCAAAGATGACTGCCTTGTTTTATAAGCTGTAATAGTCTTTTTATCATCCCAGCTCAGATGCAAGTGGCTGATACCAAAGTCAATTCTACAGGTTCTAGACAGCAATCAAGAAATGCAGTCACCATCCTAGGTCTTTGTGTCAGCAATGAGTTAATTAGATGCCAATCAAGATACTTTTCCCTGCCCTATTTCTGCAGGAAGTTGCCTTTCCCCTCTTCCAACAGTCCTATCTAATCTGATAGGGAAAATCTGTTCATGGTCCTTAATCTGGTAATTAGTTTAACCTTGAGCAAATCTGCAAAGCATGTCAGTCACACTCTCAGCACTACCTGTCCAACATCCCATCTCTAGCTATGGCAAGCAGCTGAGGCTATGGGCAAGGACAGAAGTCCCCTCATATCCCTTTTCAAAACTGTTTCCTTTTTAAGGAGGAAGCTAGCAGGTAATGTTTCACAAATTTAATTTCTAACTCCAGGATTGCCTGTATCACTAGTGTTATCTGCTAAATTAAATTGTGCTTCTTCCTCTTCAGTGTTTGCTTCAAGAGTAATGTATTCAGGAGAAGCAATCCTCTTCTTTCCCAACTTTCCCACTGCTATACTAAATTGACCAAGATCCAGTAATCTCATCTTGTTAGTTAGACTTCTGGTTCTTGTGTCACCTTGTTAGCCTTTCTCTGCTCCTGTTTAAGTTTAAATTCATGTTTCTTGAAGGTATTCATATATATGACTTCTGCAGACCTGCTTTTACTGGAGGTCCCCCCACGACAGACCATTTCATCTGGCATCCCTGCCATGGTGATAACTATCTGAATCTGCTGGTGCAGATTTTGTGCCCCAATGAAGGGACACATAAACCTGCAGGCTTGTGTGCATTTCAGCAATGCTGGAGGCCTGTGAACTGCCTGTTCCCAGAGAGCATAGAAAACAAGTGCTTAATAGCACAATCTTCACAATTAAGGAAAAAAAAAAAAACTTTTTTTTCTCTCTTTTGATAACAATACTAGCAAAGGCAAGTCCTCCTCTTGTAATAAGTAGAGGAAGGCTGATATAGGAAGCTTTTAAATAAAAAGTGAGGAGACCTAAATGAGATCTTACTAGCTATAAATATTTTTTTTTCTGTAACTCTAGAATGACTGAAGTCGAGCTACTTCTGCTGAGCAAATAATGAGAATAAAAAGATATTGAAAAAGAATGCATGGAATAAATATCTTAAAAATAGAACTTCAGTAAAGCAATTGTTCTGTAATTGTGTAGCAATCAGATATGACTTAAATGGAAAGTTATATGATTTGATCTCTAATAAATTCTTATAAATTGTTGTATAGCAAAATATTTTCTGAAGCCTCTTCCAGCCTTGTCTATTTCTTAGTCTCTTTATACTACTTGGCTTTGTAACTGTTAAAAAAAAAAAACAAAATGAGAATTTTGAAAGAGCTAAATCTTCACAGGATATTACACTCATAAATTACCTTTAAAAAGCTTGAGACAAGAATCTACTATCCAAATCAATAAATTATTCGGTTTTGTGGAACTATTTCCAAAAGCTATTATTAGTGTGAGAATTCTCACTGAGCCTTAGTCAATGAATTCTTCTGACACTGCAATATTAATACTCCAAGCACAAATTTTGTGAGATGTATTTACAGAAAAAAAAAGTCAATAGGCTATCTGAATCTTGCCAGATACGATATAAAAGGAAATGCATTTTGCATACAGCACTATTGTGTCTGTGAAAATTGTCATCAAATTGCCACTGAAAACATTGTCATTCTTTTGTTCAGTTGTATATTTATTTTCTAAGCTGCTCATGAAGGGCTACAATCAACTGCCTTTTCTTAAGCTAGCTAAAAATGTCATTCAGCAAAATCCTCAGATCATTTCATATAAAAATACAAAAATGCACAGTTTTATGGCTAGAAAGTAATAGGTTTGTAGTTTGGCAGCTCTGGACATAGGGCAAACTTTTGTGGGCATTCAGTTGCTTCCAGTGCTGTCTGTCCCTATCTTGCAAAAACACTTCCTAATGCTCTTTCCTGTCAGGCCAGGAGGCAGCAAGTGGAGCCTAATTGAAATATGGGGTTCAAATCATCAGACCTCAGCCTTCCTCCTGTCAGGCAGTCTCGGTTATCCCCTGCCAGGCTCTCTCTTTAATTTCTTTACTATTTCTGCATTATGCTAGTTCAAATGGTGCCTTGTCAAGCAAAACGGAATCTATTGCTGCTAATGTTTTCTGTCCTTCCCCTTTGCACACATACCCTCTTCTGCTACAAAATGTCATTTCTTTCGTGATGACCTGATGTGGGGAAGACTCTAACACACTTGCAGGCATGGAAAGTTTTGGAACCAGAAATGAGGCTTTCCCTCCACGCGTTCAGAGGCAGTGGGCTCTTTTTTTTGAATCCAAGATTTTAACACTCGTGCAATTCTAGTGTTTCAACCTGCCTGCGTCCTCCTGGTAGAAGAAGGGTGTTTGGCGGCACCCCAACCAGTGCAAGCGGATCTTCAGGCTCTCCTGAGAGGGGCTGTCACGGCAGCTCTGCTCTCAGCATAGCGCCTGTCCCTCAGGGGGGCTGTCACACCTGGCTGTGAGCGCTACAGATGAGAAAGCCAGAAATTTGCAAAGCAGAGAAAACCGAACAAGAGGGAGAGCAGAGGAGGGCAGGCTCCCAGGAGAGCGCTGTGGCACTGGACCTCTTTGGCTGGGCTGGTGTGGCAGAGGCAGTGGTGGTGGCTGCGAACCGCCCGGCCGGCGTAGCAAAGCGGTGAACTGGCCTCAGTCTCTCCTCGCGTTCACTGCACTGGGTTGCTGGAGAGCTCCGTGGTGGTGGCACTGGGAATAAAAATAGCTTTTGCTCACTCAGCGTCGCCGAGTTCAGCCCCTTGGTATGCTTTTACTTGTGTTGAGGGCAGGACCAAGCCTTACGGCTTTGATCTTGAACCACTGAGGTTGAAAATCATTCTAGTGAGTGCGGGATCTAGCTAGGACACAAGCTAGCCCAATAAAAATGATTGAATGCAAATGTTCCCGTACCGTGCAATAAAAACATACACTATTCATGTATTTCAGGGAGGTGGAGGGAAAATGGGGTGGGGGGTTGAGTTCACAGATTAATACATTTGGATTTAGCAATGCAGCTGGCCAAAGAGATGTGTCTACTTTTGGGCACCTCCCCTATCTGTACTGACTAGTTTTCCATTAATGGCAATGGGAGCTTAGACATTCCTCACACACGTAGACATACATGCACTCTATATGCCTAAATATAGGCGTCTGGAGCTGAAGCCCATCTCAGATGTCAGATTTGTCCTATCCTAGTTTTACTCCTTCATTAAACGGCCACTGGCGATTACCATCGTGGGCTGTTGCTGCATCACGGAGCCTGAGCAAGTAATGACTGAGCGCCAGGAGGAGGGCGGAGGGCAACGGGTGGGAGACACAGGGGTGCTCCTTGGACGGGACAAATCGTCACTGAGATCCTCGGGGCGCGCGGTGGGGGCAGCGGAAGGGCTGCACCGACGGCTCCTGCGCGTGTGCAGCCGCCGTGCCGCGCGGGGACAGAGCAGGGCAATAAAAGCAGCAGGAAGGAGGAGGGGAAAAGCCGCAGCAGCAATGTTTCCTCATGTGGGTTGCACACTGAAAGCTACCTTCCTCCTCGCCGTGCTGCTACCAGAGCTGGGTGGCTAAATACCACAGCACAAAGGCAACAAATTAAAAGCTCGCATTCATTTCATGTGATAAAACACTGTTTCGGGTAAACTGTGCAACCTTAATACAAATTATCAGAACAGTTGCTGAGGCAGAGGTGAGAAACAGGGACAGACTGCTTTTCTATGCAAATTTTAGGTGTCACGTTCATATGATGAAGAGCTGCAAGAAAAGACAGGAGGAGGGAAATCCTGTCAGGAGGAGGAGGATAGCGAAGGGTTGCCCCTGATTCCTGGGCATTCAGATTCCCCTCCCAGGCCATGGTGGGGTGGCAGCCAGATTTGTTGCTCTGGGTTCATTTTTATGGAAATCCTAAGCTCGCATGCATGTCTCCATTTTGCATTTGGGGTAAATCAAGAACAATTTAGTGATTTGGATATACCTTTGGAAAAAGTCATCTTTGCAAATCTTTGCAAATGAAGTCTCCGCAAAATTCTCTTTTTTTTTCTAATATACAGCTAGCAGCACTAAAGAAGTGCAGATGTTTCTCACTTCCTCTAGTTGTTGAAAAGAGCTATTTGAAAGTGTGTGCTGTGGGGAACATAGTCACTTCCTTACCATGTTTGGCCAGAGAAAGAGCCTGTACTAAACCCGGAAGTTCTGATTATTGTGCTGCTTATGAAAATATATTAAACATCTATTTTGTCTTCATGCTGATTTTTTTTCCTTTCTTTTTTCTTTCTTTTTTTTTTTCTGTAAGAGAAGATTTATATTTAGGTGTTGTATTGTTGAAAAGGAAAAAGCTGAGCTGTCTCTTACTTGTCTCAACAATTTTATTTGACAGACTAGAATTCTGCAGCTTGGATGAAATGGGCTAAAACACAGAGCAAGCTTCAGCAAACACACTCAGTGTGCATAAGTAAAGTGGTCAAAGGACCAAAGTCCCTAATGAATGCTCGCTTAAGTGACTTTATGTTATAATGGCTACAAAAACAATTAGGATACTAAAGGATCGAGCATGAGAGCAGTAAACTCTGAGTAAAGAAGTGCTTTAAAAAATAGTGAGTTTATTACTGTTTACATGAGAATGAAATTAAAATGCAACCATTTTCCTTTTCAAATATAGCTCTGCTTGGATATGCTGCTAGCTGAATATCACTTTCAAATGCCAGCTAGCTAAGCTGGCTACTTATGGCTGCTTTTTATTTCTATCTATCTCGTGGAGGGTCACTGTCCCAAGGAAGTCAAATCAGACTTACACCTTGGGGGCAGAATCATTTTTGTGCAAGTAACACGGTGTGCATATGAGTGCCTGCGGTCTGCGTATTGGGATGCTGGCACCCATTTGGCACAGGGAGCTGGTCCCGCCAAGCATCCGTCCTGAGGCTGAGGTGCCCAGAGCTGCGACCCTTGTGCTCTGGGTCTTGCTGGCTCCACTAAAAAGGGATGCGAATTGGAGCAGGCCCCAGGCCGAATCCCTCCAGGCAGTTGCGCCAACTGAGTGAGAAGGTAGGCGAAAGCCACAGGCTCTTGTCACGCTGCACACCCCCGCCTAGCTGTGCTAGATTTTTGGCTATACTCTTGCTGCACGAGTCTTGCTGGAAACACACTCTGTGCTGGCACGGCTGGGGATGGAGGGAGCAGAGGTGGGTTTTGGACAGGCTCCCGAGCTGTTGGGGAGCTCCTGCTCCTCCCATCACTGTGTGCCTGCCTCCTCGCCACATGTGCACCCACATTTGCAGGAAATGTGGTTTGCTCTGGGTGCCCCTGTGCCTAACACAAAGCGAAGCAGGTGAGGAAGATGCAATGTCCCACGTAGCTACAGGTCCCCATGAGCCATGAGGTCCCCTGCGTGCAAGTAGACCCATGAGGTCCCCTACGTGCAAGTCCCACGTAGCTACGGGTCCCCATGACCCATCGCTGTTCTGGCTCGCTGCTCTTGTGCCAGGCCACGAGGTCCCCATCGCTGCACAACGCCGGGCAGTGCAGCAGGAAGCCCGCAAGAGAGGAAATCTGCCCCTTTCCCAGGGACGGCCGTGCGTGCATGAGGGTTTCTCCTCCCACAGCACCCAGGCTGAGGTTGGCTCTGCTGCGTTGCTCGTTTCAGAAACACTCGAAGCGAACACATCCTCCGCTATAGGATAGAGGCTACTGTCTGTCGTCTGCCACCCGCCGACCCTGCCGTGCCCTCCCCCCACTCGCCACCCACGCGCTGCAGAGGTTTTGTGCGAGCAACGCTGAGAAGCAGGATGTCTGGAGCCCTTTTTTCCCCCTCAGCCTGTTGCGCTGCAATGCAGAGAGATTCCATGCATTTTCCTGACATGACACGCCACGACGCAGGAGATTAGAAAAATCCCCCTCTTTGGTAGCGCAGCTCATCCGGGTTCTACTTGGAGAATATTTTGATAGCAAGTTTCAGGAAGAAAGGGCAATTTTTTATTAGTTGTAGTGCTAACAATAGCTGCAGCAACAACAGATTCTATGCGAGATTCCCTGCATCAAAGAACACTTAGTGTTACCCGTCTCAGCTTTGTATGAATGACTTCTGGGAGCTTAAAACCTGTTGATTGATCCTGCTTCCCAGTGGCACCAGAAGAACCACTCTGGGACCACAACTGCAAGGTTTGCAATTGCTCTTGTCCGTAGATCCTTATGCCCTTTCTTAAGCAGAAAAAAAAGAAAAAAAAAGACACGTAGAGCTCTTTTTCCCAGAAAATGTCATATTCTACAAAATATTTTTCTAAGTGCCTGTCTACAGAGAGAAGTCTCTCCTTTACCCAAGCTAAGGGTTTCCAGCCACTTTGGAACGGACTCTTTCCTCCATCTTCCAGCTACCTTCTTTCCTCTGCCTAAACCTCAGGAATTTCCACAGTATGAAAATAAATAAATAAATAAGAAATCCCACCCCCATCTTCTCACAAACATTTCTGCCACTTTCACGCCAGGAAGAAGTACACAGCACATTCTAATGAACAGCCCGTCTGCTCTCTGCATTTTCCCTCTATGCTTCAGATGAGCTCATGTGCCACCTTCTCTCTTCCACCCTGAGGCTCAGGCTGGCCTTTAGACCCTGGGAGCAGCACCCAGCTCTTAAATTCAACCTGATTTTCCCCTCCTTTTCCTGTTTTTGCATGCAGTTTCTCCTCACTTCCTGCCACACTTCAGCACTACCTGTGCTTGAGAATGATACCCGTGATAAACTTCACTGTCGGTTAATGTAGTGAGACAGCTGAGGTTAACCATCAACCTTTGCTGGCATCCTAGAAGCACTGAGAAGACTAACAGTGCTTTAAGGAACAAAAGGTTAAAAACAGGGCCAGCTGTGGCACACCCTAGTCCCACCATCACATCTTCCCAGTAGGTACTAATGGGTGGCTAAAAGCCTGCTCCTCACCATGCACACCAGTGGGCATTTTCTCATGGATTTAAACAGGAATAGGATCCAAGGGCACCAGGTGCAGCCACGTATTGTTTGTATTGGCTTTGGTCTCCAGTTTATTATATCAAACATTACCCGGCTGATTGCCCGCTGTGTTCCAAACACTACTGCTCTGCGCACCTCGTAGTTGCTCACTTGCGGTGTCTACACGGAGGGAGCTGGTGTCCCAGGGACTCTACCCGTGCTGGCTCCTGTCCCAGCATCAGGCTGCGGCGCTCAACCAAAGCTGGGAGATCAAGGCAAAGGTGAGAGCATGAGCAGAGGGAAAACCTTCCTGGGCTGAAGCATCAACAGCGTCCTGGCACCCTTGGAGGGCTGCTCTATCTCGTTTTAAAAGCAGCCCCGTTTCCCTTCCTCGCTGGCTCACATGGCCATAGTCACTGCGATGCAAGAAGCTTTCCCCCTCACAGCTAAGCCATGCACCAAAGCCACCTTCCTGCCCTCTTGCAATAGAGTGAGATAAAGGTGTTTCTGTCAAACTTATATCTCACCCTGACTCATGCCACTAAATGCGGCCAACAGGGTGTGTTTCTTCCTGTATATTTGTATCATGTACAGTGGAAGATATATTGAACCAGTTTTCCAGAAGAGGTAACAGAATTTAAGGTATTGCTTGCTGAGGTATCTGAAGGAATTATCAGGAATGAGTACAGAGTTCCTTAAATTATCCATGATTCATCCCTCTATGAAATCATGCCATTTCATGTTTATCTTTTTTTTTATTTTCTGTACTGTCTGAGACTATATCTATTCTTGTGTTTTATTAGACTTCCAGGTCAAGGGTTTTGAACTTGTTTGTCATTGTCTTCTTATTGTGCAATAAAAACACATATGCCAGCTTCATACAGTAACAAGAGCGGAAAATTAGCTTTCAAGTGAAGTTTTCAATATATGCTTCGTCACATGTAATTCTCCAGGTGTCTGAATGCTTACTGAATCAGTAAAGATTTCCTGTGTTTATACGGAAAAGATTATACATTCCTTTTCCAAGCACATCCAGAGTGCGTCTCTCCATGAAGTCTGTCTGACTCCATCATTTCACAACCTTCCTGTATGGCTTGAACATTTAAGCATTAGCCTGGCTGAGTTAATAATTTTGGTTTATGTTTTACAGTATAGACCTAGAGAAAATAGGCGTAGAAGGAACTATAAGAGGTCATTGAATCAAGTCGTCTAATCCATAAGGCAGACTCAACTCTAGCTTACAGCATCCTGAGGCAAGGATCTCTGCAGAAGGAAAATAGTTTAAGGACTCTAGCTGATCTGTGTATAGGGCTGGTTTTGCAGCGGGCAGGAGAGGATGCTGTCAACACCTATACATGCTCCATAGGTGAGATTTTTGGGAGATCTTTTCCACTCAGACTGCTCTCTTTGCCCCAGTCTGGGGTTCAATAGCATCAATAGCAGCAGCACAGATAACAAATGACACCAGTGAATCAGGTGAGAATGTTCAAATTCAGATATCACATTAATTCCTATTACACTTCTGCAAGCTTTTAAATATTGAAAGCCACAGAACTGCCTGGTTGTGTTTCAGGCTGGTGTTCCCATAACCCCAGAAGAGTCACTACTTTGCCAATGTTCATCTCCCTTCTCTGAGAAGATGAATGATAGAGAATCATAGCCAAGGAATACATTACAATAAGTACTGCAGCACTCACTGATCAAATACTATGGCACTATTCCAATGACACATATGGTAACAGAACAGGGAAATAACTCATGCTATGATGACCTAATGACACAAATCATATGTGGCTTCTGCTGCCCAGTGCTCATGCTGTCCTCTAACACGCAGGTGCTCATTTCCTGCCGTCATGCCTCCTGCTAAATTATCACAGAGTCATAGCATAATAAAATTTGCAAGAGACTTCTGGAAGTTGTTTGCTCAAAACAGGGACAATTTTGCAGTTAGATTAGGATTCTCTGAACCTTTGGAGTTTCAAGTACCTCCAAGGATGGACGTTTTCCAGTCTCTGTCTCTGTCTCCAGTGTTTGGCCACTCTTGTTGTTCAAGGTTTTGTTTTTTCTAATATCTAATCCATTGCAAACTGCATTAGTTGCTTCCTGTAAAGGGAAAGACTGGCTCTATCTTCTCTATAACATCCCATATGTAGTAGTCCTCTTGTCCAGGCTGAGCAATCCCAGCTGCTCTCTCAGGCTTTCCGCTTGTATCATGTGTTCTGATCCCTTATCTGATCTCGGTTGGACTTGTTCCAGTTTGTCAGCATCTTCATTATATTTAGGAGTCCCCCAAAACATTTTTCCACCTTCAATTTCCAGCCACTCCATTGTTTTCAAACTTGCAAGTTCAAGAGTAGTTAATATATTTATTTAAAGGAAATAAAAGAAAAAGTCATGTAAGGGCGCGAGCCCAGGGTTATCTCTGATTTAGCATTAGACAGCTGGCTCAGGTTCCACCTATGTCTCTAGAGGCAGAAGCAGCCTCAATCTAAATGGGTTGCTGCTCAGCTGTGGCCATGTCAAATGGTGAGCACATGTCCCAGCTGCTGGGACTATCAGGAAAAAGGGAAAAAAAAGAGCTTTATAACCCTGAACAAGTATCAGAACCTCTCCATAGTGTTGCCCTTTTACGATTTGCTGGAGATCTTGAAAGGATGGGCAAATTTTCCGCAGTCCTCTGTCAACTAAACAAATTCCAGCGAAGGACAGAAGTCGCCACAGGGCTTAGGATCTCTTAATGGCTTGTTCTAGAGCAAAATCTCCTTCATAAGAGCAAAATTTCCTTCTGTACAAGAAGATAAATAACTGATATAGGTCATTTCTAAAATAGTAAAGTTCAAGTGGAGGTAAGGATGGAAGCAGTAGCCCACAAGGAGCTAAGTACAGTAGGTTGTGAGGAATGGGACCTGCCTAGACCAACAGAAAATCTTAGAGCGGACCCTGTAATTTAGACATCTAGATATGTCTCCTTGTTCACTGTACAAAGAGCTAAGCACCATACTCAAGCACCTCACAGGCCTCTGACCTCAGCTAAATTAAGTACTTGGTGTCTTGCCTTTAGGCCATCCAAACTGATCTTCCAGAAAGCCTTTTCTAATAATGCTACACAGTCATTATATATCAATATGATCAATCCACAATAACATTACACAATCATTGTCACATCAGCATTACAATTTCATACCAGCTTACTCCTAGCTTACTTCATACCAGCTTACTTCATACCAGCAAGAGTAGTAAACATTTGCAATGTGCACAACCTCAGTCAGCAAATTCTGTGAAATATATCCACGGATTTGGAGGAAAACTGCAGGAAAAAAAAAAAAGTGTATTTGGAGCATCCCAGTGACTTCTTATATAGTTAGCTTTGACAGAGAAGCTTTTTTTTTTTTTGTCCTTAACTAAATTCAGGGTCCTTTAATGCATCTGAAGTTGGGTACTCAAATACAGTCATGCTTTATCTTACTATACATTGTAGGAATATTTAAATTTTAAACTGAACTGTGAAAAAGTCTAAAAATAAAAAGTAATGTTATAAACACATTGCTACATGTTCCTGCATGAGTGTTTGCCAGTTGTCATACCACAGATAACAATTGTTATATCAGTGATGTCTTGGTGGTGGCCCAAAAATAATTCTACCATTGCTATGCTTGACTTGAGGAAAAAAAAAAAAACTTTTGTAGCTGATGAGAATCAAAGGGCACTGCATCCATCTGCTTGCCTTATGGCAGGCTCAGCTTGCTATTTACCGGGTGTAGCATAGTTTTGAATTCTACCTTCTGTAGCTTGCATCTCTCATTTTATCCCTTGGCAGGGAGCTGACAACTCTGAGTCACCTGGGTCCTGTGGTCCCCATTCGAACAACCATATATTATGTGTCAGCAAGTCTCACAGAGTATTCAGGAGTAGGAGTCAAAGAGAAACTGCTTTTCAGAGGGTGTAAATTGAATGCCTAGCATGCCAGAGGAGGTACAAAGCACACCCAACTGTGCTGTTCTGGAGTCAGCTAAACTCCTTCCCAGGCACTGCCTCTTCTCCTTCCCCATGGCGCTGAAAGAGGGAAGAACGGTGAAGTCACTAAGCAAGAGACAACAAAGAGCTGCTGAAATTGGAGTTAGCCCCTTGGGGGGAGCTTCAGAAGGAGTCTCTGATGCTTAGCTGCTTTTTTCAGAGAAGGACTGTAGACCTAACAGAGAATGCAGCAGGCAGCATATAGGAGCACAACGTCGGGCCAGGCACCTTCCCTTCTGCGTGCTCAGGGTCTCCATGTGCTCCTCACATAACGCTGCCTAGCTGAGGACACTGGATGCTGGTGGAGACTTTTAAAATAAGGCAGCGTCTTTTTAATCCTTTTCTATTTGCAGACCTCTAAAACTTTCGAGTGGAGCTGCTAAACCCCACTCAATGGATTTTGGAGCTTGTTTTTATTAAGTACATTTCTCACCCACATTCTGACTGAAAAATGGCTTGGTCTAAGATGCCAAGCACAAAAATCAGTTCCTGTTTAGGAGAGATCTCCTTGCTTGAAGGCCTTGGGCTGCATTTCCTCCTACTGTTTCATTAAACTAGTAAACAGACAAATTATTCCCATTATGCTAACTCTAAGCATTATGAAAACCCCGTGGCTAATGATTCATAAAAATAAGCTGCTCTCTGTGCCTTATCAAATGAAGGGCAAAATATCCAACACCGCTACCTAGTCAAAAAAAAAAAAAAAAAAGACATTTCTAACTATGTAGATATTCATCTATAAACTCAGCTAATGAGAACAAAACTGATAGGGAGGTTTCGGATTAAAAAATCACACACATACACCCCCCCAAAAAAAGGCATTACAGAAACTGGTATAGTGTGAGGTAACACAAATAATGCCATAGAATAACTGGGAATTTTGGAGAACTGTGATCAATGGGAGAAAGAGGAAGAGATCTGGGAGTGCCCACTAGTATAGAAATGAACTGAGATTCTGATGTGAACAGACAAAAAAAAAATGTATACACTAAATCAAGCCTATGCTGAATTACCTACTGGAATAGGTGAGGTAATTCTTATTACCCTTGCCACAGAGAGACATACAGATCCCGCCTGAAACTGGAACAGTGTGGTGGACTCCGTAGGGTCCATGATGAGCCCAGTTTTTAGACATTCAGTTCTGTACAGACTACCTTTACAGAATAACTAGGACTTCTATTGAAAGGCAAGGTTTCAAAATGTGTATGTGTCCAAATGAGCTGGATGCTTTTGCAGATCTGCCCCTCCTTGTACAAGTCAACTGTTTTCCAAGAGCCTATGTAAACATAACATAAAAAACAGCACAGGCACTCAGTGCAGTTTGCAGTCTAAACAAGAGAAGTGGCAGCATAACTCAAAACATTTCTAATTTGTTAAAAAAGAAATGCCAGTTGTTTATACTGATAACACTCTAAGAACACTTTTTAATTACAAGGTATGCACTGCAGTCCTCTGTACTTTTTTTTGAATGAATGACGCTAGTATCATTTGCTTTCACACGGATGCAAGGGTCTAAACTTACAACCCAGAGAAACCCAGAGAAGCAAGCCATGAAGCACTTTTTAAAAACAGAAAACATAGAAATAAATTCAAGAAATGAAAACCAGGAATGAAAATCATTGTCCTAAAAGCTGTAGGGCTAGGCAAGTGGTAAATAGGTTATACAAGGAATCCCTTGCCCTATGCAGTCTTCCTGTAACTATAAAAGTCTATACTTTGAACTTTTTAACTTAATGCTCTGTGAGGCTTAAATATGTGCACTGCTAGATGTATCAGTCACCTGGTATACAATATTATTATTAAATACCTCTCCTAAAATAATAGCACAAGAGCCTGAAAAAAACAACAATATAATCACTTGATCATTATCAATTAGACTTTTTACATGGCAGACCAACCATGCACAAATTTTAATGTTCTTTTTTAACATACCATGAGAAAAGTAAGACACCAAGAAGTTAGTGACATTAACTACCCTTCATATTTTGTCCATTTCACTGGGGAGTTATGATATACCTTTTATAATATTTTTACCAGGAGTGCTTTCCCTAAAGTGGACAAAGATGTTACACTTTTACTCTGAAATCAATGTTATGAGCAGCTGCTATAATCATTATCAGTATATTTCAGGTTGTGTAAGAGAAAACAACAAGCTATTTCTCTGTCCCAAATTTCATTTCCTGAATGATAGAAACTCTAGCTAATATTGGTACCTGTTGACTGTAGATCAAGAGCACATATCACAGCAGCACACCACTCCTGTGCTCCATTGCTCCTCTAAAATATGGCCAAATGTGCGCCATTAAAGTAAACTAACCAAAATACCCAGTAGAGGATAGGTGATAAAAGAGAAGTGAAATTGGAGGCCCTTATGATTCATGGGAAGGAGGCAGTTATTCATGTCCAGTCCTGTTATTTTGCTGCTCGGATATGACTTCCTACTGTGTAACAAAATCACTGGTCACAATTGAGAAAAGTATTAAGAAGATGAGGATAATAAAAGTCTTGCCTATTTGAACTTCATTTAATCCTCATACATTCATTCCTGTTTTCTGGAGTTGATAAAGTATGTATATTCTTGTCAACTAAACTACTGACTGAATTAAAAGTGCATGTGTGTTTTTTTTTTTCCCCCACACATTGTCATTGTCTTAAGGGATAATGCAAATATGACTAGATATGAATGGCTGAAAGGCAAAGAATGAACATAATAGGACCTAGAGAAGCTGAAAGATGGCTCCTTATGTGTCTAAGTGATCAATTCATAGGTTTTCCAAGCTCCAGACCAACACTGAGCTGCAAATGAAATATTTCTTCCATGCAATGGTTATAGTAACTTTCCCTCAAGATCTCATCACAGTAGAATTCATTGATACTATGTGAGGGAGGAGAAGCCAGTATCTATAGTTCTGAAAAGAAACAAACCCCCTTCCCCCCGCCAAAAAAAAGTGTCACCACCCTCAGAGCCGCTTGTAGATCCCCTGAGATCTCTGAGTTGCCTGTTGTGCAGAGGTCTGACACCACCATACCTTTTCACTCAGCACCCCTCTCTTCTGCTCCCTAAATTAGTAGTCAAAATGCTGTTGGACAGTCACAATTTCTCTAAGAAATTTTCCCCTCCAAACTCTTTCTAAAAGGGGAGAGCATGTTCCAGAGAAAGGATTTCCAAAATGGTAATGCAGCCTCAGGTGACCGTCTTATTTTGGTGACTATATCGGCAATTGTTGGGGGATGATAAAAGGAAGAGCTGGTGTTCACCGTGGGGCAGCCTCCTCACCCATGCAGCGTGAGGATGAGAATGAGATTCCCCTTCCCTTCCCTTCCCCAAACCTAATAATGCCACACAGTTTATGACCTGCCAAGACTCATGGTGGGTATAATTCTGCACTGTTCTGTTAGGCTCCATTCATGAAGCCATCCAAGCCCAGCACACCCGGCTGAACATTCAAAACATGTCCCGTGAATCATAGACTGTAATAACAGGTTCTTGTTATAAGGGTGTCCACATCTTCTGTTTTAGGTTTGTTCAGTGATCTAACTCCTGTGTAATTAAAAAGACCAAAATTAGCAGTCACTCTCTCTTTGTAGTCAACAGAGGTGCCTACAGCAGCTGACTGAACATCTCCTTACTTGCTAAAATAATCCTCATTTAACATAAGAAACTTATTTGTCAGTTTGGTCAAAGACATGGTAATTCTTAAAAGTATCACTGAGAATGGTACATGCAGAAAAACAGTTTTCATCTTCTGTGTGTATCATTTACCTTAAGCAGCATCGTATACACTCTAATAAAGGAGATACTTCAGAATTTTCCTGGAGATATTTCTTCCTCAGTCAAGTACTGTCATGGGTGCATGTTCCAAAGGGTTTCAGTATATGTTTCTACCTTACTGGAAATACTGTTTTGCGCATGAGGAAGAAACCTTTGCCTATGATATGTTCCTTCTATGTAAGCAGTTAACTACATGAAAATTGCACTGAATTTGTAATAGCCCTGTAACTGCCAAAAGGAAAAACTGTCTGAACTTACAAGAACTGTAGCTGAAGGCAGTGATAGATAGTCCATTATGAGATTAAAAGTCTATACACTGCATCTGGAAGAAGCAATCTATAAGGAACCCACTAACGTGAAGATATTTCACAGGCAGAGGATAATTCCTCAGTCTTCATTAACTCTGTGGAAAGAATTCAGTGTATATGGCTGAAACTCAGCATAGAGTTATAAATAATTCACATTTGCAAAGAGCGGAACATAGGTCTTGATCCGATGTACAACAAACCAGATATTTAATCCTGCAAATCTTTGTTCATCAGTATGGCATTTACTCATGTAATTAGTCCCGCTGGTTTCTGCCACCTTTGGAGCATGTCTATCCCATATATAGCCCTTCACACAGCAGTGCACAAGAGTGCAAACTGTTACTGTCTTTCTCACAATCCTAAGATTTTATAAGCTTTAGTTTATTCTTTCCAGTGGCTCATTTTCTCTTAACACTGATGACATCTTAGAAAGGTGCAATGCCTGACGATCTGTGTGAGTAAGATGCCTATGATATAGCACTGCTGTAAGCTATATTGTTTCGGTATAAAAATCAGTAAAGGAGAATTTCAAAGCAGATGTTAAGTACTGTGGGGCTTAGAGAGCCATTGATTTTGTTTTTTTCTTCTTTTAATCTGTGTCTTTGTGCATAGCTCTATGTGAAGGATGGCGGGCAAGATACTTCATCCCAGGAGGGCTGATGCTCCAGATAGTCTCCTCTTTGCTGTCCCTGGGCCCTCAATACATAACAGTAATGACCAGATACTCCAGTTCGGAACTCAGTTGCCACAGTGAGTCACGAAGGGATGGCCCTTCCTGCACGGCCTCCTGCACGGGGTGCTGCAGAAGTAAGTCACTAAGAGCAGAGCTCCAGCAAGGGTTTGCAACTTCCTTTACTATATTTGGTTCAGGTCACAGTGTCCCTTTCCTGAAGACCTCCGGCTCTGTTTGGTCCCCTGTTCTAGGCTGAGCTCACGTGAAGTCCTAGAGTCCCACAGTCATGCAGGCCAGTTCTGCATTGGGTCATATCCTGACTGGCAGGAAAGTTGTCTCCTCTCACTGTGGTGGCAGCTTTCCATGGGACTCTGCACTAGGGTTTCCCATGTTTTTGCCTTAGCGTACATGCCAGTCCCACTGCATCTCATCCATGAGCTTATTGCACATGTGACAAGAAGGACGTGCAGCTGCAAGATAAGCCTACGGTATTGATATAAAATGTGATTGATTTCACTGTTGGAGCCAGACCCGCAGCTCACAGACAAACTACTGAAATAATCTAAAGGAATCAATAATCTGCTATTAGACTGCAACTTTCAGTATGTGAGATTGTTACTTCAAAAGCCCTAGTGAAAAAATGGCAATAGCATCCTTTCTTTCTCTATAGCTTGAACCTCCTTCTTTCTCTTTCCTTTCCTATATATCTCAGATATATACTTGTCTGAGCACTCCTAGGAGGATGACATGTAGCAGAAAAAAATAAAAAGGGTATACTGAGACTTAATTACACTGGCACAGCTAGCAGAAAAGGCCTAGATGTTTCAAATGTCAGTAGATCTGAAGATGTGTGGGCAGGATTTACAACACTCGGATGTTGCCACTGGTAACTGACTGCATTTTTAACCTTCCCACTGCTGGCTAGCAGCACTGAAAGAGGAGAAGCCTAGGGACTTGCCACCAGAAGTAAACAAGCATATTAAAAATAAAAATAATAAATAAATAAATAAATAAAAACAGTGCTATGAAGCTGGGACAAACAAGAAGGATTACATAAAGGTTAGATAAGAGCCCTTTTTTCCTAATGGTCAGCCTACGCAGTACCTAGTCCTTCCAGTTTGCTGACATGCCACTGCTTCAGCTGCCAGGTCAGCTGTTAGAAACTGGTCTTGTTCACTCAATAAAGAGAGGAAAAGAAAGAGTGAAGCTTTTGCAGGGCATTTCACATGCATAGATACCTTAGGCAGAAGACTTTGATGGAGTCCCCTGACAAAAAATTTGGTGGCAGACTCCTGCTACGAGTGAGAGATTTGGAGACACCAACCAATCTGATAGACTATTAGACTGTATAATGGGGTCAGAAATATGATATGAAGTAAGAAGCAGCTGTTGGCAGAGGTGCTGTGCACACAATTTGGATATGAGGGGTGAGGATTAAAGACAAGACCGAGGTTCCTAGGCATGCAATGTTGATATTACTAGGGCTCACATCCAGAGGGAGGGAAATAAGCACACAGAAGGAAACAAGATTCAGATTTGGAAGAGGTTGGTGAAAAGAAAGAATGCATAAAAGGAGAGAGCAAGAAGAACTTGGAATATGTAATTACACTTCATATTTCATTCAAAGATAGGAGATACTTCCATTCCTTCTGAGAAGTACTTGCCGTCTCAGAGACCTGTCTGAAAGGTCCTGTCAAAGCTAATAGGTATTTCCCAATCTGGAAGGAGTTGCCAGGGACTAAATTTACATTACTGGTCTTAATTAGGGTCTCAGATGGCCAGATTGGTAGTACCTTGAACATCTAGAAAGCTCACGGAAGTTAAGGAAACTACGCAATCTCCATGCCTGACATTTCACGGGGCCTCCAGGGAGAAAGGAAATTTCACAGGAAGCCGTGAGTATCCAGCTGCTCAATTTGTGTTATTCCTCAATGTGCATCTAACAGTCTTTTAGGCCTCTAAACTGCAGATTGTCTGAAACTGTTCCTGGCCTCGGAACACTTTCTGCTATTCTTCTTATCTCAGAGAGCACAGCCAAACTCCATGTGGATAGCTACAGCGTGGCCCTTGCTGAAAACAAACTTCTGTGCTTATCAGCTCACAGCTAAAAAGGATATAGAAGAGACTATTCTCATGCTGTGATACATGTGATTAAACAGCTCTGTTCCATTTAGAGACCTTTCAGGGAATGCCAGACTGTTCCTAGTTTTAACCTTTAAAATGCAGCAAGGACTTTGAGAGCTACTTTGTCATTTCTCAGTGTAACCCACACCTCCCACATACAGCAGAAATGATTTTAACAAGCAGGGAAGCAGCCGTATGTGGCTATGCACATGCTATTGACCCATGCAAAAGGTGCATCTCTCCTGGAAAGATTTTTCACCTGTATGCCTCTCAGCATTGCAATAACACCTCATGCTGAGAGGTGGTGTCCATCCCTAACAGCCTCATTCATTTCCCCTTCCCCCGCTCCATGTAATATTGGAAAAAGCAAAGCAAGAGACAGATTTTTTTCAGTTTCTCACAGAATGGCAATTAAAGTTACTCAAAAAAAAAAAAAAAAGAAAAAAGAAAAGAAAAGAAAAGAAAACATGAAGTTCTTCCTGGGAGCGCTGTTCTCTGCATGATCCAAGCAAGCATCAGCTGCTTTTATAGTCACGAGCTTTGCAGATGAGACTGTCTGGGACCCATCTATCTTGCCCTAACATGTCAGAGCAGTGGGATATAGTTCAGCCTTCTCTTCCAGAGATTTCTTGCTCCTAATTCAGGCTGAAGCAATCAGGTGGGACTAAAATCACTGATGCCTTTAATTCTCACTTTGTTTCTTATAATGCTTTGTTTGCTGCAGCTAAGGTATGCTTGTATTAAGCTGCTTTCTCAAGGAAATCATTTTAACATTCCTTCATTAATAGCCTTTAATGGCACCTACTAGTCTCTGATGTAATCCAGGGATGAGACTATCTGGGATGAGGCTCACTGTCAAGAAAAGCCATGATATACACTGAGATATACAATCTAATAATTAGGTTTTTAAGTAATGGATCTGCATATGAGCTGGTTTGCCCCAATCCTAAGGTGGAAAGCAGCCCTAAACCCAGGACAAGAGCCTGGATTGGTAAGGTTATGACTTAAGTCTCTGCAAGATTGGCATACTATGACCAGTATGTATCCCTACATAACTCAAGCATTGTATAAATATAGCTGAAACTTCACTGCTGAGAGCTTCATTGACTACCATTTCCCTTGAAAAAGGCTGCCTTGCCAATACCCATAACAAGAAACGTATTTTCCAGGAGATTTTTTAAAAAGGTTCCAAGAAAAGATAGAACCTGGCAAGCACAAACAACAAAGAAAAGTCTTTTTATTGCTACTGCTTTCAATTCAACTGACTAGTCCCGTCTGCTTACTAAAAGAAGAGCAGTTTCCATTGCTGTTCTTGTTTTAAAGAAATCATGTGAAAAATTGTCCTTGTTGCTTCTGAACCCAGAGCGCCCAAGCGATACCGGTGCCACCTGCTGCTCCCTGCTCTAGGCAGGCCAGCAAAATCACAGGGTTGCCCAAGGTCTGGGCATTCCCGAAGGGCAGAGCACAAGGAACAGGCTTAAGGGCGCTGGAGCGGGAACGGCAGGCGTACAGGAACCTGGGCATGCACAAACAGAGCACACAGCAGGCAATAGCCCTGGGATGGACCAGAACTGGCTTATTTTTTAACAGCAGCTTGCAGATCATCTCTCCATAAAATGATGTGACAAGAAAGCTGAAAGGCAACGTTAAAATAAAAGGAGCATCAGCTGGCTTGGGGCCTGTCGCAGGCTTGCCCCTGGGGAGCTTGGTATTGCCACCAGTGCACACTGCCAGGTGACACTGTGGACCAGTCTATACAGCTCCTTTTCACAAGAACCCCAAATGGTGCAAATGAAACTGCTGGGAGTCTGGAGGGCGCACAACTGCATGAATATGCTTTCTTGCCTTGGAAATATGGATGCTAGGGCCTCATCCACTTTTCTATTCAAAGACACTACTCTGAAAAGGCTTCCTTTTTCTCATCACTGGTTGATTTTGTCATGCATTAAAAAATAGGTACAATAATTAATGCACTTTTTTAGGCACTTCTCTCACAGTACTCTGCTCTGGATTTTTTCTTCAATGCAAGATCAATCTCTAATGTCAACCCTAGAAACCAAAGATGAATTTTAGTGATAACTTGAATGGTGAGGTTGCATCCAGTCACTGCAATGTTGCATGCATGCAGGGGCATAAATAAATGAAGGAAGTCTGGCAGAATCAGTCATCTGGAGAACAAGGAAAGAGGCAGTTGCATTTTTTCAAGGCAAAATATAACTGACGGAGTGAGATACTACCCCTGTGGCAGCCTAGGAATTGCCTCCTGTACAACTCAGCTGTACTCGGTAAAGGCAGTCACCACTCAGACCTCTGACTTTACTGAGCCTGTCATCACAAGTCAGCTCCATCCTGGCATGAGCAGTTTCTTAACAACACAGCTCTTCATATCCCTGGTTTTATGATGGTGAAATCATGTCAAGGCCCCAAAAGGTATTATCCCATCCAGCTTTTTAGAATGCCAGTATCTAAACTTTTATGTTCTTTTTATTGTCTTGAATTTGATATGGCCATATCCTTTATAAGTGAGGAAATTACACTCACACCATCCTGGACATGACTTAGAGAAGCTTTCTTTCTTTCTTCTACTTGGTTGACACCTTAGTTTCCAAAATTCTAAATGTATAGTCTCGGAGAGGATCATAAAAATGTCTAAAGTTGATCTAAAATTAGTTTTTATCCATGGTGTTGTCCAATACTAAACTAGGACTCTCTGAAATGGTAGGCAAGTGCTATGGGCTTTTTGCCTTGAAGTTCCAATTTCGATTGGAAATACCATGCCATACTTTTCACTTATATAATACTGACTGCTGTTACTACCACACACTAGGTCAGTGTCATGCCCCATTTGGCAGGCAGGAAGAAGGAGAACCCTCTGCTGACTCAAATTTCTTAGAGAGGCCAGATGACATAGTGCAGGTGAGGTGAACCAAGATACATGGAAAATTGATCTGGACGATGATTTCCAAACTATTGTTTGACTCGGAAATTTTTCACATGGCTCAAAATCTAGCTGTGCAGACAGAGGTGCTTAAAGATGAAATTCAAACTTGAAGGTGATGTTCAATTCTCAATTTGAAAGCATTTTGAAATATTATACATGCATAAAATATGCAATATGATATATGGTTGTGTGTCATATGAAAAGGAAACACCACTGCAGGAAATCAAACATAGACTAATACTTATAAAAGTTCATAAAATGGGTTAGGTGAGATTTGAACCATCTGAGCAGCTGGATTTCATCCTTTCAGTCTACTGAAGTCTTTAGATATGCAGATTCCAGCACGTTTCTCTCTCTTGTTTTCAATAACTGAATGTTGCTGCTGCAGCTTTAAATCACCAGAAGATATAACTGAATTATTCATTGCAAATATTATAGAACATGCAAATGCATTTCTCGTCTCCTTTTTTTTTCATTTTCAAAGACTTCTTTAGCCAATTTGTAAGCATACTCAATATCAATGCATATTGTGCAAACATAGGGCACTCTGCAAATGTCTCTTCCTGGAATGTGGTAGGTCTATAGAGTCACACGAGATGATTGTTTCCACACCCAAATTTCAAGCCCTGGATCACATGTCAAGGATAAAATGATTAAAGCCTTTGGTCAATTCAGTAATGCTCCTTTGTTGTTTGTTTGTTTGTTTGTTTGTTTTGTTTTGCTTTGTTTCCAATAAAATATTTTGATTGAAAGTACTGTGAATATTAGGGGGCTACTCAAATCCTGGAAGAAGATATAAACTACAGTAGATCCATCAATTCATTTGCAAAATACTGCCAAGTGAAAAATGTGCACCAGATATCCCGAGCCACCTGAAAACATGAGACCATGGGACTTTATCTTTTCTTTTCTTTCCTTTTTTTTTTTTTTTTTAAGGAGACTTTTTACAGCATCACTCAGTTATTCACTATATAATTAATGTAATTAATTATATATTGATGTAATTAATGTCTGTAATTAATGGTATTAATTTGACTCCATTTTGCCATCAACATCCTCTTCATGTGATGGAGCAGGGGTTGCAGAATTTCCCAGTTGCGAGCTCTCATTATGTTGCATGAATTTCATGATGTCTGACAGTTTTTATAAAGCTCAAACTCTGGAAGACTGAAAAGCTCCTGAGAACCTCAGCTTTCAATGAGAAGGAGAAAAAGGAATATTTTACTTTCAAACTGAGAATACAAGAAAGAAAAATACTGTTTCTGCTCCCATAGTATGCTGAAGGCTCATTAACCCAAAGGCAAAATAAAAGGACTCCCAAAATACACTGTGTTTCTTTCTTTCTTTCTTTCTTTTCTTTTTTTTTTCCTGAGGAGGAAGGAGGGAATGGCAGAGAAGGGTCTTAAATTTTTAAAATCTGGTGAGAATCAGAGTGGAAATCAGGCCATTAGCCTTAACAGACATCAGAGACAAAAAAAAAAAAAAAAAAAAAAAAGTTCTTTCTTGTCACAAGTCACAGGGTTTTAAAATAGGTGCGTGTTAAAAAAAATACAGCATTTTATTAAAAAAAAAATCGTATCACGGGGACAATAGCAAATTAGTCTGTCAGATAGTGTACCAATAATGGAAAGATACTACCTGGAATTGCCTTTGTACAAAGTAACGAAATATGCCATTTTTTTTTTGCAATTCGGTATCCTTGCCTGTTGAATGGGAAAGGCACAAAGCTAGCACGTCAGACCAGCTCAGGACCGACAGCTTGCCAGGGCCATCACAGGTTGTTTTGCATAGTAATAGTGGTGCATGGCTTCAAACAGGCACCAGCAACATCTTCTTTCGCTTCCTCACATCCCTTTTAGTATCAGCCCTGTGGAACTGCTGCACTAAACACTGTGCTGCGTGCTCATTGTATTTTCTACGATGCTTGGATTAGTACACATTAATAAATTTTGTTTCGTTTGGTGGCCGTATGTGTCAGCCATATATGATTACAGCACAAGATAGGAACGGTTCATTTCTACATGGTTTCTAAGGGAAGTAAAGGGTTACTAGGGGAAGTGGTGTTTTACCACATATTCAGCATTACACAAAAATAGTCCAGAAGACCAAAATGCTTTCATTAAAGTCTTGGCTTTTCTTTAATTAACTTTAGTACCACAATGACCTATTTTGGATACTGCCAGCATATGCTTTCTGCACAATATATATGCACTTAGTTAGCAATATCCTGGGAAGTGCCTGAAAATCATCTCTTTAAATATTGAGAAAAGAACAATTTGCTTCAGGACTGGAGGGCAGAGCCGCGAGGGAGCAGCGCTTCTGTGGGGGCGGGGAGGCAGCACCCATGGCTGAAGTCCGGCCTCTCACCAGGCCGGCATGGTATGTGAGACCAAAAACCCTCTGTGCCTTGCTCTTTCAGATGACCCTTCCTCACAACCAGGTTTTGGGGGAGCTCTATTTTTTTTCTCCTTTTTCAGTGGGGTGAAAGCTTCTAGAATGAAAGCCTAAGAGATCAATCTCTTTTTTCAACCATGGCGAACAACGAGTGTGGACAAAACCCCAAAATTAACTGTAGTCCATCCACCCGAGCATCCGGTTTTCATGCTGTTGTGTGGGTAAGGAGAGCTGAGCCTCATCACCTGTTCCACGTGCCAGACACGCCAGACACATAGCTGATGGCCATACCCTTGGTCTTCTGGCCAGCTTGAACTCATGATCCACAAGGCGAAGGCTTCCTATCTTATTACTATTTTATTGGACCGTATTGGTTTTGCACACACACTTTCTTTGATTTATACAGAGCTACATACATCTTTTAAAAATACACATCTTTACCTCTTTCAAAAATACACCAGTTTAGGCTTTCTCTGCAGAGATGAATCCACTGCAGCCAGATAGTTTTTTTCTGCTTGCTTGCGCACGTACTGCTCAGTCTGCACACTTCTGAATTTAGTCATGTTACATCCTGTGTTACCTGATTAAGATCAGTAGTTGGGAGTTGATCATTTAATTGACTTTTCAGAAACGCAGCTAAAAGTCTACTGTGCCTTCCCCTTTATACATGGGAGATATAAGCTTGCATTTTAAAGCATGTACCAGCACAAGAATGGGCTCACTTTATTCCTTAACCCAACAGTTTAAATCACTATGAGGTCCTTCTGCCACCAGGACTTCCCAAACATTTGTATGAATTGCATGAAAATGGCATAGGCACGAATCCCGTTTTTTTTTCCAAACACCTCGTTGTGCAGCTTTGAACTGCCTCCATGGGACTCAGTGAGCTTCACCCAGGAGCACGCAATACGGTCAGCTAGCTCTTTCTCCAAAGCCATGGGCATCCACAAAGTGTCCAAGTAGCAAGCTGGTCTAAACTCAAGGATAGGATTTTGTTGCTCGAGAAGCAGAGAGGGGAAAGGATGAAGCCCCAGATCTACATGACATCCCTAAGTTGAAGGCCAGTAACTTTGCAAAAATAAATAAATAACTTACTTAACCAATAGACTTGCCCAGAGAGCCTATTTTTGCTTTACAGAACTGGTTCAAACGAATACAGACTCAAGATCTAAACACAAAACTAAGACACGGAAGAAACATGTTCACAAGCTCCCACAAGGCCTCTCTGAAAGCACTTTGTTTTCTTCAGAATGCGTGGTACTCACTTCAACATTTTAGGAAAATGAGGAATACTGTGACTACTAAAGCAAATCGCTGGCAGCCTCCTCAGCTTCCAGATTTCACCCACGATCATTTAAAAGATTAAGAAAAATAATCAAGGAAGTGTCCCAGGCCTGCCAGCAACAGGGGGTGTTGCCGCTTACATATGGAATTAATTCAATCGTTTCTTAATTTTACAAGATACTAGTACTTTTTTTCTCAAAATGTTTAGTTTAGAATTAGGAGATAAATTATGGATTTTTACTCCGATTCTTAGGATCATTCAGTGGTCAAGAGATGAGACAACAGTGTTCCAACACATTAGTAACATTTTAGTTTTTTATTTGTATGGAACACCACTCACTATTTAAAATGCTACAAAGCCTATGTTCAACAATGGACTTAATATGCTATCTTATTATAGTATTATCTTAATAATAATATGGATATAATATCTATTATCTATAGATAATAAGATAAAATAATATCTTACTATATTATTTAAAGAAGCTATAGATATATACAGCAGAGGTTCAGTCTGTGCAACAATAGTCGGGTCCTCACCAAGAGCTATGGTATGGGTGTGGCAAAGGAACAAACGCAGCCAGATGTTTGTCTTTATCCATTTCTGTATTAAATTTTGAAGAATAAATATTTAAAGGGAAACATATACTCACACGGCAACAAATTATAAGCAATGCAATTTTTAAAAATCATCTAAAAATATTAGCTTCGAGGTATGCGAATATATATTACTACTGGTCAGAGCATGTATCAAAAAACTGATAATGACGACTGAGGTCCGAATAATCTCCAAAGGTTTTCTAGTATCCCACGTACCGGCAATTTTGGCTTCACATCCTTTGATACAGTTCTCCAAACAGAGGACATAAATACCATCCAGGTTTTAAAACATTTTATTTGCATATTAAAAAAATTGTGCATTCCAATAATTAAAATCATTTGAACAAAAAAAAAAATGGCACTCGATTAACTGCATTTTACAGCTCGCAGGACCTTGGTACAGCTTTGCATTTATTCGTGTGTTACTATAGTTTACTGTAGTCCCACCCAGGTTCTTCTTTCATCAACATGCAAGCTCTTTCATGCCACCAGGACCAAAGCCAGACAGGCAGAGGGAAAGGCAGCGCCTTCATTCAGTGTCAGTAGTTCTCTCTATTCTTTTGATGTGAAAGGGGCAGTACAGTCATTTTAAACTTTATCCAACCTCTTTGCATCTTACAAAGTTAAACAGCTAAAAGAAGTAAAATAAGAAGGCAATGCTTGTGGAATGTACAGTGCATAATTTGGAAGGGCAGATTTCATTACGATTCACCCGCTTGCTTCTCCTGTTCAATTGCTGAAAGGGGAGGGAAAAAAAATAAAAATAAAGATCAAAAAGTAGAGAAATGCATTTACATTACAATTGATACAGTAAAAAAAAATGACATCCAGGAAATTGAAATCTGGTTTTTAAATTTAAAAAAATGCTTCGGGGTGGGTTTTTTTAGGGCTTTGGTGTGGCGACCCGCAGGCGGCTCCCCCCCACCCCCGGCTGCCTCCCTCCCTCTCTTTCTCCCTCCCTCCTTCTCTCCGTCCCTCCCTCCGCTCTTTGTCTGGCGCGGCCCCGCGCCGCCGCCGCCGCCCGCACTCACTTTCTTTTGAAGGCAGCGGGTTTTTCTCTTGCGTCTCTGTCTTCTTCAATTTCGACTTGTCGAATTTCTCGATTTCGGCCATGTCGGGTTTGTCGGACATGTTGGCAGGTGACTCTGCGCACAGAGCGGGAGAGGAGCCCGTTACTCCCGGCGAGGGCTCCGCTCCCCCCGCTCCCCGCTCGGCAGCCCCAGCTCGGCGCACGCCGGGATTAAACTGCGTAATCCCCGGGCGCGGCGTGCAAGGAAGGGGAGGGAAAGGAGGCAGGGGGAAAAACGCCGATTTAATCCAGCATCAGAGCTCGCCCGCCGCCAGACCGAGGATTTGCACGCTCCTCTGAGGGGTACAACAGGGCGCAAGCGACCGGGTTTTAACTCGTCGGGGAGGGGGGAAAAAATGGGGAAAAGAGGAGCAAAAAAGAAAAATATATGTACATAAATAAGAAATGCGACAATAAGCCGCCCGGAGCACAACAAAGCCCGCTGGCCGCTCCCGACGCGCAGCGCCCCCGCCCTGCAGCAG
>NW_010578558.1:323879-382436 GCF_000705375.1 Tinamus guttatus | reverse complement strand
AGGGGCCCCAGCCCGAGATTTCCTTGGGGGACACTGAGGGAATTCACACAGCAGCCCCCGAACAGCAAACGAGCCTCAAAATAGCGTAATCTGGCTGGATGGGCAATTGTCGGAGGGGGGGAGAAGAGGATGAATGGAGCGGGTGACTCATTTCTGTATATACAGTGTCGGGTAGTAAACCGAATTACCCGTGCAAAATGAGCGGGGGACGCAGGGGGTGTCTGTGCACGTGCGTGGGAGAGTGACAACACGGCAGGCAAATCTCTGCGCCTTTGTCTATCCCCGCAGGAGGAGGAGGAGGAGGAGGTGGAGGAAGGGGGGAGAGATGCGAGATGCGAAAGGATGGGACAGGCCTTGTGCAAGCCGGGATTGGGTGTGTGGAAATTAGCTGGATTTCTACCGCTCCCGGCCAGGCCATCCGTAGAAAAGCCGCTCCTCGGTGCATTGTGCCTTGCTCCCTGCCCTCCGGCGATGTTTCTCATGTGAGCGTGATTGCTGGTGAATTAAAAGCCGTGACTCACGAGCAGCGTTACTGTATGCAAGGAGGACTGTAAATACATTTGAATCAGTTCCCCGGGGATGCTGCCGCTCCTTTCGTGGCCGTGCTCCTCCCCCTTGGCCAGCCATTTTTCATTACATTTCCTGAGCCATAATTTCACAGGAGAAAATCTTGCCCCCGTGTTATTCCCAGTAAACTTCCTATGGCAAGCCGGGATTTTCAGTCGTCTCAGAGGCTTCCCAAGGCAGAGTTTGTGGTCTCCATTTTTCTCCCTTAGATCAGCTCCAAAACTGAGATTAACAAGGTATATTGTTGTGCTGTGACCCAGGAACCGTGTGACGCTTAGGGCCAAAGGAGTCACTTAGGAAAGAAATGGCAAGGTTCATATCGTATCATCTGGGAATATTTACAGATTTTCATAATAACAGCATTAAAGGGATTCTAAGGGGATCTTCAGTACCGGCTACCTGCTAACTTTGCTAACATGTGATTTAGCACATGGTCGCTAAAATTAGTTTATTACAAAGTTTACTGCTTTGACACTTTTGAGCACTGAACCTTGTAACCGTGGATTGTGAAATTTATCTAATTATCAGTTCATCAGCAGGCCTGATAATACTGTAGCTCAGGACTTCTTAGTTTGGAAAGAAGATTTTTTGACCTCTCAAGTGATGATAAGAAATTTGATATACATATTTTTTTGTGTGTTTTTCTTCCTGTCTGGCTCCTGCTATCCCTTGGCATGTGCCAAAACAAACCTGCGTGTAGTGCAGGCACTCCTGAAATTAAAGTTTCGGAGCAGGCACAGTTAGCAGGGCTGGAGCCCTGCTTTGTCAGAAGCAGCTTGTCCATTAACAGCTTGTCCATCACCTTCATTTGCTTTGCTCAGTTAAATCAGCATATCCCTGGAACTTAAAAGGAGCTTAGCTGATTTCTGTGAACCAGGCCCCTCTGATAAGTTTTACTGATTACAGTACTGAGAGACAAGGGCAAATAAATGCTTTGCACTTCTGCTTCTTTACTGCCTTCCTACACCCCCATTCTCATGAATTAATGCATCTTAAATAGAAAAATCGGATGCACTTCCATATATGAAGACAATATTGTCTCGTGAAAGCAAACAAGAGTTTTTTATTTCAGTGGCAAGGACATAAGCTAATTTCTACAAAGGTAAATCCTTATTTTTAATGGCATTTTTAAATACATATATATGTCCTTCTATGTTTGCTTCTTTTTGTTGCTATCTGGAGAATGTGAGAAAGATTCTTGTTCTTAAAAGACTGCCCTGTGTCAAAAGACTTTGGAGGATAGCAAACTACAAAGTGCACTTGGATGTTGCAAAGCTGACATCCTCAGTAACTTTCCTAGGCCACTTTATGTAAAGGATAGCTGGCTTCGGAATTCCTGTTTTGGATATTGATGAGCTTTTAGGGCTTTTAGTGCTTTGCTGGCTTTTGTCAGCAGTCCCTTATCATGACTATTAAAAAAAAAAAAAGAAAAAAAAAAGGCGTAAGTACTCAGTGATGTAGTACCCCTCTAGACATGCCTTCTCTTAGCCATTTGCATGTTAAAGGAGTGCACTTCTCAGCACATTGCTGATCTCATTTGCTGGAAGGAAATTGGACTCTTGCGATGTAGTTTGCAACTGCATCGAGGGCATGAACTATCTGACGGCTGCAAGTCCTTTCTTGCATTCCAGAAATGCGCAGGGTAGGAGATGTAGTATGTGGTAAACCATAATTCTTATGTCTCGTTTTGTATGTCGGTGTTTAAAGCCATGTAGGAAAGATCAACACTCCCTTTCCAGGTACGTATGCATGATCCCTGTTCATGGAACTGGGAGGCTGAGGTGGTAGAAAATTTGCCCCAGTCTATGCAGGGGGGCTTAATCAGATATCCCCTGTGTCAGTGAACGTGTCTATACCTAAAACTGACTTCACTAGACTTTGTCCTGAGTACCCTGAATCTTTTAAAATATGAGCAGGAGCACAAACTTATTAACCTTGTGCTAATTTTGACATACTTGGGACTACTTTTATTACACAAACCTGAAAAGTAATAGCACAAACAAACGGAGGACATGAAATACCTATGTGATAAAGCAGCAGAGATTAATTCCCATATCAGCTTATTATTCAAAATGGAAGAAGGGAATCTTGGCACATCAGATGACTAAGTAGATTAAAAAAAAATCTCTGTATGTAGATTTCTTCATCATGTAGCAAACAAATTAAAGGAAGAGGAGCCAAGAGATTGTTTTGCAGATTTCAGTTTCACGTGTGAAATCTTATTCTCACATGCCTCTGGAGGAGACTGCTTTTCTCGAGCTCAGCATACTGTTAGAGGAAACATGAGCTGGGAGCTAAACACGGGGACAATGACTTTTTGTACTTTCTTCATTCACTACCTAGCTGGCAGCAGTACAAGGGTGTTTATTGGGGCGTTTGGGTGCTGGGTTGTTTGTTAGGGCACACCGTTTGTTTTGTGTTACCTTCCACCATACACTACTTAATAGGAGAAGCAGCAATAGTAATTCGTGGAGCAATATGCTTAAAGGGAGAGTCTCCCCTCACACCCCATCCTACCAGCTTAATTTCAGAGAAGCATCTGCAAAATGCCTCTTCTCTGTGGACAGAGACTGGTGCTAATTGGCTTTGCAAGTCATGGCACTTCCGTTCTCACTGTGCTTGGCAAAGGGAATTCTGCAACAGGTCACGACGACGGACGACTTTAAGCAGGTAGCGCTGTGGGAGAGGGGAGGCTGCTTCAGGAAGCTCGGATTGCCCCATAGGAAGCGAAATGCCCCAGAGCAGCAGATGCTCCTCTCCGGCATAGATCTGCCTGACCCTGGCTCTCCCGGCTCCCCTTAACCCCGGAGCAACTTTCTTTTAGTGCATGCAGAAGTTATTGCAAAGCAACAGGAATACAGTGTTTGAACGCACAAGATGGGAAGGCTGTCAGCTGCGGCTTCCAGCTTTTGATAGAAGCTAGGAATTTATCATGTTCTGATTTTTTTTTTTTTGAACACTTAGAGGAAGCAAGAGAGGTATGTTCCAGTCTTCCTACAGATTTCCATAAATCTGCAGGGAATCCCTGAGCCTTTACTTATTTGCCCACATGTTTCTCACAGGAAAGGTTTTACAAAGGTCTCAGGCCTGGCAGCATCCATACCACTCTTTTTGGCTGGAGTTCTCTGCTGCCAGATGTATGTGCAAACACTGAGTTTAAAAGCCATCTCTAGGAATAGTGCCTGATTGATTTACAAAGTATTTGAAAGAACTGAGAACAATAGCTGAGCACATCTCTTGTCAGAAGGAGGCATTTCTGTGCCAAAGTTCAACAAGTATTTGTCATCACTTCCTGGATTTTGTAGCAGCTTTTAATTTAATTTATTTTTTTATGCAGTTTACATGAATAAAATCAGTAATTTTGAAAGTACATAAATAACAGCATCTGCCTAATGCATCACAAAAGCATCACCACCTTAGTTCTCCTAGTGCAACTCAACCTTATTTTGCAGCCGCTTGATTCTCCCATGTTAGGCTTAGATTCTCCTGAGTAAAATGGTTAATTATATGGCATGTGTCAATAAAGAGAAATCTCAGGCAAAAGCGGAGCCTGGATTTTTATGTTACTATTGAAATTGAATTTCTTTCAATGCAAAGATAAAGGAAGATATACATTTAAAATACTGCGGTTTCTTTATTCAACATACAGACAAATCCATATATATGAAAGACAAGAAGATTATTCTTATCACATCTCCATTGAAAAAAAAAAATGGATGGCCAAAATAAACACAGGGAAGGAAGCAATGGCTAATGGCATTAAACTGCCTAGGCTGTCATGTGGGCTAAGCCCTGTGGGGATGGTCATTTTACTTGCCCCAGAGACAGTACCGAGATGGGGAAATATTACTCAGTGAGCTCTTCCAAGGGCCCCAGTGTACTGTGTCCACAGTGCTCCCCAATCCATGGCAGAAGAAAAAATCATATCTGATACTGCAGATTATGTTGAGCCCAGAGTGGGGTTCCTGCCCCCAAAAGCTGATATTCTAAACCCATAATTTTCATAAACCATTATGCATGCTCTATACCAAGGTTAATTTGTTTAGTTCGCTGTCTTTATATCACGGCCTTTGAGACCTACCTCTGTTGGGCATTTCTTCATATATAGCTCTCTCTGAGCTAATTTTAAACTCGTGGCAATTGGAGTTCACCCTGGATTTACTGCCATATGTTGATTTTCTTGGGTGGATTTTGCTGTCCATGCTGGATGCTGCTAGCTTTATCTAAGAAAGTTTCTTTAAAACTGCCCTAAGCATATTCAACCACCAGCTCCCTTGTGTTTCTGTCTTCTCAAACACATGGATCTGCTGCAAACTTCTCTCTTTTATAAGATCCTAAGCAAGTAAGACTTTCAAAGTTAAGGCGTGAGTATAGCTACCTGTCTGTCTGTCTCTGTGTTTCTGTCTCTGTGTCTGTCTGTACCTATATGTCCTCCTCTATTCCTTACTTAGATTAATTTATTTCTATCAAGAAAAATTATAAGCAGCTTGTTGCATGATCAGATTCTGAAATGACAGTGAGGTCTCCTCAAAACCTGCGTCACCTCCCTGTCATTCAAGCTTTCACCGGTCTGCTGAGGAGCATCGGATGGAGTCGTTGAGGTAAAACATACCCGGTCATTTAAAGTTTGTTGAGGTGATTTTTTTTTTTTTTTTTAATGAGCACGGTAACACTTGGTAAAGTGCAAGAGGAAAGAAGCATTTCCACTGATAAGGCCATGAATATCAGAGTGCAAACACGCATTGGCCCTGGGGAGACATTGGGTGAAGCAAAGCGTGTGCTCTTGGCTGTGGGTTGAAGAGGCCTCGTGCTTGCTCCCCGCTTAGAATCATCCCTTAGTTTTGTTTAGGTCCCTCCTTGATTATTACTACTGCTAGGGCACTTAAGCCAGGCAAGCAGATATGGGACCTTTTCAACTACACAGGGGTTTCAGATATTTCCACACAGTTTGGACCATTGCTAGAGGTTAAAGATTGATAAAGGTGGTGATGTTTATGTGTAAAGTGTCAGGCCTAGAAAAATGCACCCAAGGACATTGTTGCTAGTAGGAAGAAAAGGTAGTGGCAGAGAAAAACGGAGCTGAGTTCATTTTACCTCACAGGAAGAGGAGTTCTGCAGGTGAATTACAGTTTCTGGACGGAGAGGGTGTGTTGTGCTGCTTGTGGAAGTGCCACCTCGTCCATCCCATCAGTCACTATCACTAGGTGCAGGCTGGCTCCTGTGTGACAGAATCAAAAGCATTTCCTGGCATGTTGGTGGGAAGATACGGCACACGTGCACAGGAAAAACAACAACAAAAATGACAACATCCCAACAGTAATACGTGTTGATGTAGCGGGATTTCTGCCAAAACGTGTTCCTACAGGAAAGCGCATATTCACATCAAGGTACGTACACAGCTGCTTTGCACCTCAGTGCAAACTATCACATACCATCAGAGCAAATAAAAATATGTGGGCTCCACTTTTTTAGTCAATGGGCTTTTCACAGCTGATGTCAGTGAGAATATCAGTACTCTGATATTGATGGGGTGGAGCTCAAATTTCATTTTTAATTCAGTTGTCAAATGTGCTGTAAACAGGATCCATGTGAAAGCAGGAATCAGATCAAACTTCCCAAATGGAATGTGTCTTAACTTAAATGCACAAACTCTCTATCTTCGGTTCATTAGTGTCCTGCACATGTAATTTGAGTTTTATTTCACAGCTGCATTTTTGATAAAATCAGAATTATGAGATGAGAAAGATTAGCAGCAATATAGATTGAATTAGATGTGAAAGTTCAGTGCCTCTCCCCATAAATCTCTGTAGAAAGAACCTGGGCTATTCAAGCAGAGTTTTGTCCACTAGTAATGAACTGCTGCCACCACTGGGCTGCGATTTGTATTGTCACACACTTTTAATACTACAGGTCTAGGATACTTGTAAAAATAGCCTAATTATTCCAGACTTTGGGTATTTCAAAACTATTCCAGACTGGGTGCTCTGGTCATTACTAAGTTCATAAAAGATCATGAAACTAAATTCCTTGAGAATCGCTTAGTATATACTTAGACACAGTAGGAAGCCTAACTCCCAAGAAATGTGATTGTTTCCATCAATTTTTCTGAAAATATAGACAGAGATTGAGGCGGTAATAATCCAGATATGTACACGCACATGGACACACACACGCACACACACACATATAATACTCTGTCATATCATATGAGCTCCAGGGATTTAATTATGTTTCTCAGACTGAAGGAGAATGAAAGAAGACCAACAGCTTTTGTCTTGCTGGAGAATGTTCTACCTATGCAGTGATGGTTACTGTAGTATGGTGCACACCGCTGAAATTAATACAAAGTGGGAGGGCAATGCAGAATCATACCTGTTTGGAAGGTTTACTGATTCAGACAGATTTAAGAGATCAAATTCAGGCTCTTTAGCCCAAATGGTTTTCCCGGAAAGACCTCTCCACCTATAGCATGCCTTCCCACCTAAGCACTGATGAGGACAGTATGTGCTGCCAGGTACATGACAAAGGAACAACCCTGAGTCTGCTCAGCCTTCCCACATCCATGCCCTAGGAGCATCCACCTGGCTGCAGAATTTCCCCCCTTGGACAAATGTGTCCAGTACAAATAACAGCAGGGTTCCTTCAAATCTATTGTTATTAATTTTCCCAGAAATCAATTTTCCCAAAAACACATTTAGAAAATAAAACAATACCTGAATGTGACTTTCTGCTCTTTCCCCGCCAACACCCGAGAATTTGGAAAGATACAGTTTCTCTCAGTCAAGAGCCATGACAAACTGCTTCCAAAGAAATTTACTTTTCCCTATTTTTTTTAGGTAGATAATGCAGTCTGTTATTTCCTTGAAGGAAACAGTATTGGATCAAATCAATGCTACTACCAGTGTGCATTCCTCTAGAAGAAGGGTGTTTATTTGCATCAGTATTATTAGTAGTAAGTAAAGTCTTAAACTTTTCTTCTGGGAGCACCTATAAGTTCTCCAGAGAAAACAAAACCCCTGTTTCATTAATTTAAGTTTACTGACTATAATTTATTTCTTATAATTTTTCCCAACCCTCTTCAGCTTCCGGTGATCCGTGGCTTGCAGGTTGACAGCCACTCAGCTGTCAAATGCAAATGCACCACAGTTAAAAAGCAAACTATTATGATGAAGTGATAGTAAGTCAACCTACAAGCTGTGAAGAAACAGAGCTGTTAGAAGCATACACTGTCTCATCACAGTCAACTGTTGAATAAGTGGGCTGGTGAGTATACAGTGTTTCATGATTTTTTTTTATTGAAGTTATATAAAATCTCACTAGCTGAATTATAATTAGAGTATTAAAATATGTGCATAGAATATACTATGATGAGTTAGCATTGCTTCTGTAAAATATTAAGATCCCAGCACTAGAATAAGAGTGTTAATAGAGCAGAGGATAAAATAGAATCAGTAATTACCTTATGTTTAAGAAAGTCGGAGGAAAAAGTCTCTTGTAGGGGCTGAGAACTGAGATAATGAGACAAAAGTACTGCCATGGGTCAGAAAGAAGAGAAAAAAAATGTGGAGATGAATATTCAGATTCAAGTACAGTAAGCGACCAACAGAGAGAGTTGCAAGGATCATATACAAACACTGCTATTGCCATTTGCATCCATTATTGATGTGGATGCTCCTATCCTTTAGAAGAAATATGAAATTTTATATTCCTTCAAGAAAACAGATAAACACAACTGTACATTTTCTTCATAACCTTTTTTATGCAAGTCATGCCAAACTCTTTTCTTCAACACCTTGTGGCAACGTCATCCAAAGTTTATTTTTAGTAGCTAAGGAAAATTATTTTACAACTGCAAATGTTAGGGTTTCCAAATCTCATTGGAGATTCTCTTATCTTACAAGTGTTACATGAGTATGAATGGTAAATAGGTACCCGCAATTTTTATTTCCCCTGTATGTCATTCATTTCCTTTTCTAAATCTCTGCCAGGATCCCTTTTCTTATCCTCTTTTGAAAGTAATGACTCCAAGTCCTAACAGTTTCCCTTCAGCTGGACTTTTTTCAGGACTTCCAAGACTGTTTCCCCTTCTGCATATTTGCTAGGCAGAGAATGGAAGGAAACACAGTGACCAGAGTTCAGTCACACCTATGGCATCACCCAGCACTTACTTGTCTAGTCAAAATGGTAGTATTGTTATTGAATGCTGAGATAGTCATCCCAGGTGAGGACAAATTAGTCATTCATTTCATGGCATACTAATATTATCAGGATTATTTTCCCTTTTACTGTTCATGCAGTCCAGTGTATTTTTTCCCTTTTTGGAGTTCTGCTTCTTCCTCTCTCTCCTTCTCCTTGAGGGTCATTTCAACAACTTTGAAGATACTGAAGTAGAGGAGCAGCTCAAACTACTCCTCTCTCTTTGCATGCATCTGCATTTTCTTTTTCTTTTTTTTTTTTCCCTGCCATAAAGTCATGCTTTCAATATAACAACTAATGAACGAAAAAACACTGGGGACAGAAGAAAAAAATATCACAAAATATAGACTGGGAAAGGGGGTATGAGCAGGAGGTACAGTTTTGCTGAGATAAGGCCACATGGAGCTACACATGAATTGTATTAATGCATAGGAGAATGTACTTCTCAAAATGAGCTATCAAATCCATTATGAAGTGCTTTGGGCAATTTTTTGGACCTCAGCAGTTTGTTTAGCCCTCTTCTTTTTATATCTGGAAATAGCCGCAGACAAAGAACGCACATATGGCACTGCTTTTTAATTCAGCCATTGACTGTATGGATCTTTTTTTTTTTTTGTCATCCAAAGCTCCTTTTGAAATCATGAAAGATCAGAAGAAAAGTCAGCCTGCATAAAGAACCATTTATGCTCATTAGTCTGGATAGTTGCCCATCTGCACCCATCTTCCATAGTAATTCACCTTGAATTGAAAACCTTAATAGTATCCATTATTTTCCTTGCACATGCAAAGATATGCTATCTATAATATCTAAATCAGTATCCCATTAGCATTCACCTTTGGTCTGCAGTTTGGTGCCAAAATAGGTAAACCTTTTGCTTATTCCCCCATTTCCACCATAGTATCAGGAGTGCTGAGGGAATCTGAAATTAGCTGAGACGGGAGGAATCTAAGATATCTGTTGGCACTTCCAGCTAAAACTGTATTTGAGAGAGAAAGCTACTGTATGCTTTCAATTAACATGTAAAGTAGGTGCTGGCAATGGAGAAAGAATGAAGTATAAAGTGAGATGGATAGCCTGCCTCAGAGAATGGATTAATACTTTTCTGACACAAATTTTTGGTGTCAGCATTTTTGGATGAGGGGGGAAAATTTCAAGAGACACTGTAAAATGGCTTAGTGTAAACGGGAATTTAGGATAATAGTTATATATGGCTGCCATTTTTCAAATGATGTATTATACCACTCTTGTAAGTGCTTAATATCAATACTCCTCTGAGATTTTACAAATCAGCAGCATTAGATGGATGAAATCCAGTCTGCCATAATTCGGATGACCAGCACAGGCGATGCTTCACTGAACATTCATGTACTCAGGCCTGAGAGCAGGGGAACATTACGTGTGCCCTAACGCTCTGCCACGCGTCTCCTGCGCTCCATGATGGGTGACCAGAGAAGCCCTCAGGGGAAGATGCCGTCTGCTTGTGATCACTGTTTCCATATGTTGGTGCAGGGGGAAGGCAGCATTTCTGACAAGTGGTCCTGTTCTCTGAGCTCTTCTGCTGGTGCCCGGGGGATGCCGAGCACCTCCCTCCCTGTCAAGCAGGTCCGCCAGCCATCTGTGGAGCCGAGAAGGAGCCGGCACAGCTGCTCCTTCACTGCACTGCGGTCTCCAGGGATGGAGGGAGTTGCGGATAAAAGGTCTATTTAGGCCCCAAGGGGTTAAATCCTTCTTCTTACTTCTCAGGAGAGCATTTGAAACCTGAAGTGCAGCCTCCTCCCCCTGCACCATCACCATGCTGGTGGGATGGAAGTGTTGCACAGACATGAATACAAGAGTTGGAACAGGAGACAAGAAAGACCCTGATTTTGAACCACAGGATCTCCTATTTCCCAGGTGATCGATGGATTTTTTTTTTTTTCCTCAGAAGGTCATTGCTCTCATTGCCTACCACCACCATCATTTGGTTGAAGAGCAGAGGCCCGTCCACCTAAGTATGGAGCATAGCAGAGCATTTAGGACCAGCATTCATGGAACATGCATTCCTGAGAAAATGTGAAGGGCTCAAACTTGGTCCCCCACTCGAAGAAAATTTAATCTAAAAAAGGAAACACAATATGCCATGGGGACCCAATAAAGCAGTCCATGCAAATAGGTGGACTGGGTCTTAGGATTACACTGAACTGAACTGAACTGAACTGAATTTTGAAGATATGCTTTTAATCTTTCTACTCATTTGTCCTGGCTAGTTTATTCTGATACCTTTTTTTTGTCAGCCAATATCACTGCTGTTTTAACTATAAAGCATAGTAAAAATCAACTAATTAGAATGAGAGTTACAACAGGATGCATATGATTTCATTTTATATTTCATAATTTCACCCTTATATTCCCCTAATATTTTCTATGAAAGACATGTAACAGGAATATCACAGGCCAATAAGGAAAGAAAGTGAATAGCAGATAGAGTAGAAGAGGCTGAGGCATCTTTCAGTTTTAGTCTTCCCAAAAGGTGAAGTGTATCAAGGACTAAATCGCATTAGTTTAGACAGATGAAGACAGCACTGAAGTTCAAGCTAAGTGAGGATCAGGTTAAACAGTGTGAGTAAGATAAATGTATTCAAACCCACTCATTCTAATGAAATTTGACTTAAATATCTATGGGGCAAATCAAAGGAATCTCTTATGCACAGGGAGTTCTTCAAAGAAGCTAAAGAAGACAAGAGAGGTTTCTGGAGAGCAACAAAGGTCAAAGACAGTACCCATTTTTAAACAGTGGAAATATACACAGTTATAGACCTGGCAGTCTAACTTCAAATCTTAGAAAAAAATTCAAATACTCAAAAGATAAAGTGATGATAAAAACATCAACTGCAATTCAAGCCAAGCCAATTTCTTATTTTTGGATATGAGAAAAACAATATGTATAAAGTTTCCTGGCAATACTAGGGCCTCTGAGAGCTGCCCCTGCATATTTCCGTATGCAAACTGGGGAAATAAGGCAGAGTGAGAAGCTCACAGAAAATGTGTTCACCACAAGAAAGAATCAGCAGTTCAAACTCAGAGGTGTTTTAAGAGTTTTCTTTTTTTCTTTTTTTTCTTAAATCATCTTGGAGGACAGAGTGACATGTGTGCTCACCACACACGTAGATCACATCAGAGGGAGGGCTCTGAAAAAGTCTGTAGAAGACCAGGTTTGCAAATGATTATGAAGAGCTAGGGGCACAGTCTGAGATAACCATAGTGAAGATCAAAGAAGTGCTATTAGGAAGAAGAAAGTAGTAGATGAGCTGGGATATGAGAAGGTAGAAGTAGTATAGTGGAGAGGATTGAAAAATTGACACTGTAATACTGGGACAAAAAGGCAGAGAGAACAGTTTCAGTACGGCTGGCTTTTGTAAGACATGATATCTTACACCCATTCTACACTAGAACAACTTCAGCAGCACTGCTGTGTATGGGTGTACTGTGTAAAGAAAGATAACCCACATGGGTGGGTTTCAGCACGAAGCATTACCACAGAAAATATGATCTTTGGGGGCAGGCTGAATAAACTGAATTTGTCTAGGCCAAAGGAGAGAAGGCCATGGAGGGACATGACACTGCTTTTTTTTCCTGTGTGTGTAAAGATTGTTCTGATCAGCCACTCTCCTTACCTATCAGGGGTAAAGATGGAAAAAAAATCAGCTTGTAGAACAAGGGATATAGATAAGGAAATTAGATAAAGGCTAAAGATTTTCTAATTGTTAGAGAGTTGAAAAAGATCAGTTGAGGACATTGGGGTATAGTGTTTTTTTGTTTGTTTGTTTGTTTGTTTAATAACAGTTAGACAAACATCTCTGGTGTTCTCTGGACATACTTGATTTCAGTGGGCTGGTTAACTCATTGGTTTCGGTGATGTCTTCCAACTGTGCTTTCATGATTCTGTTTTTCTACTCACTGAGTTCTCGGAGGAAGTCTGGCATCTGTCCTGCTTTTAGGTAAAGTTTTTTAAAAAATGGCTTGGCTTGGAAACCTTGGTCTCATTTGCAGAAATAAAGGGCAGGAATGTACGTGCCCCTGAGCTCCACTATTGTTCCCTGATTGCCCAAGCTGCTTCTGAAGAGGTCACAGGGGCAAGAGTCTTCCTACCTAAAGTCTGTATGCAGCTGCAGTCTGGATCAGTACAAAGGCATCTGCAGGGTGATTCATCCCATCCAAGGAGAGATGTTTAGGATAAGGGGAATGAATCACTTCCTGAGTTTGCTCTCCCTGACACCCTTCTCCCATTGGCTATGGGGAGAATAAAGGGACTACCAGGCAGCAGACACTTAACTTTTAAACTGCTAGTATTAGGTGAAATGGGTCTGACCTTTAGATATCAGGGTATTTAATTCCCCTTAAAGTAGATATTAAGCGGTTCTGATAATTTGCCCTGAGGTCTGTTGACTGACCAATGAGGCTGTTAAATGAAACAGATTATACCAAGACAACAGGACTCTTGCCTGTTCCTGCACTTTGCAGGCAGATCACTGAATATGCTAGGGAGGCAGGATCATGTTGTCATCTAACAGTTCTGGTTATCGGCTATTCAAGAGGAAGTACAAAAGCTAGGGTGTAAGCCTCTAAGCCTGTGCAGTCTGCTCTACTGGAGTAGAAGGGAGTACAGGTTGCACAGATTGATCAAAGGAGCTAACACGGATCCTCCACTCCAAACATCCTCTTCCTGCATAGGCCCTGGTCGAAGCCGTGCTGATGTTAATGGAATTGTTTTCCCGTGAAACGCAAAGTTGAAATTAGAGCTTAATGGAAAAACCCTGGGGTGAAAAGACTTTTATGTGCCTTAGACCAGATCTTTTGCTGAAAGGATGTTCAGGAGGGGTAGAGACTTCACAGATAATGATAATTCTAGTGAAGAATTATATTGATAATTCTCCCCTTCATGTGAAAAAAGCTGTTTTTTTACAACATCTTAACTCTGAGAACAACCTAGACCTCAACCGCAGCACTCGCAGGAAGTAGAGTGAGATCTTGCATTCATTTCTGTGACTCATTTTCACTAAGGACAGGAATAAAGAGAGCCTTTTGTGCTCGTTTGAAGACATTAGAGTTTAGGCTGCAGTGATACTCTACACACACACCCCTCTGATGCCCTTCACTTCCAAGCTCATGTGTCCCTATGAAAGCAGCAGCCACAAGTACCTACTCCTTACCCTGTTCATAGCACCTGGCCACTGCTGGAGGGCTTGTATCCCTCAAAGCCATCACTGAAAACCCGAAGGCTGTTCAACATTTACACAGGATGTTTCCTACATTTAATGTAAACAGAGGGACTTTTAGGTACGAATAGCCCTCTGGGTTGTACGGGGATGGATGTGATTCTCCCTGCGCTATGGAGATTCAAACTGCATTTTGCTGCAAGGATCGCCCAGACTAAGGGAGGCTCCACACTGCTGAGATCCAAGGAAGTTTCCAAATTTCAGCCCTCTTTTTGCAATGCAGGACGCTCTGCAGCGGGTGTTGCTGCTCCACTCCTCGGCTGCAGCACTAGATCCTCCTGCAGGGGAATGTCAGAGGCTGCTGCTGTGATGAAATAACCGCAGGCCGGTGAATAACCACAGGAGCAGCTGCTCTTGAGCAAGGCTGGCCCGAAATGCTTCAGCACGTAAAGCTGTTTACTTAGCATTAACTTGATCATATGGGTAAGAGAATGGTCACAAATCTACACAGCCTGAATAAGGATGTTGTTAACAGATGCCGGTATGACAGGAACATTATAAATGAGGCAGATGAAGCAACGGATATTTGCTTGCATGTTTTTTTTCCCTATTCCATATTTTATTGCTTACAATAGCTCACAGGACAATATACCTTCTCCTGTGCACTTCAGGAGGGATTTTGACAGTGAAGAAAATGAATGTTTGAAAGAAACAGGAAATGAGTTGTTCCATTTCAAAAGAGTTGAGCCCTCTGTACTCATAGAATACAAAGGCAAATGCTTAAACATATTCCTGTATTTTCTCTCCCCAGCTGTAGGAAGAAATTACTCTCTCAAGCAGACTGCCTGCTGGTTAGATCCTTGAAAGGCTCCACATCCTGATTGAAGTTACAGTTAAAATTAGCACATTTGCCCCATGGTGTCATCCAGGAATTTCCTGCTGCAGAAAAATAGATTAATATGCTGGAAACCAGTATTTAACTTCTATAGGGTAAATTTCTTATAGTGGCTAGAATAAGTGACTCCCAGGCCGGACATCCCAGGCAGAGTGCATCGTCTTACCCCAAACTAGTCACATTATTTGAATATTATGCAATGCATTGTACTGCACTGCGGGTTTTGAACTTGTTTTAAAAAAGCATATTACTATATTCATCTTTTCCGTGTACAATCATTGCAGGATAATTTTGATTATTATAATTATGATTATTGCATAGATTCCCACCTAGTTAAAGGAACTAATAGCAGTTCCTTTTGCCTTTTTGGTCCCATCTGGAAAAATTCTGAGTTTATTCTGGAGGTCATAGTATACCTTCTTTAGGGTATCAAAACCCCAAATTTTCAATACAACAAGCTATCGCCATGCCATCCAGTTTTATGACTGTTTGAGTGTATGTTCATGTGCATATGTGTGTGTGTTTTAGTGCAAAATAAAATAAATAAATAAAATTACAGTTTACTTTTGATTGGGTACTTCGGATTGTTTCTATCTCCTTTCTTGTTCAGGCCTTCTAATACGTTCCCAGCTATCCCATTTCATTTTCTGTTCATACCTGCCAGATTGTCCCTCTGCCTGCAGAAAATTTCTGGCACATCTATCACTCTGTTTTATATAGTCACCAGCATAACTGTTCTCACTTGGTTCCTAGCTCTCTAACAATAATATAAGAGTGGATTCAAAAGCATAAAGATACTAAAAAATACTAGTGACAAAGACTTGAAAATACCACACACACATACATCTATTTCCATTTCTTAACAGAAAGTCTGGATTTTTCTTAGGTACTTTCTCTGCTTGTGTTACTTGTTCAGAATAATATTAACCAGCAGTGTTCTGCTGAACTCATCATATTTATTATCTCTTCAAGACCTTGTCAAAGTAAGGCTTTGAGTGAGAGTGTATGAGTTGCCATTCATAGCTCCGCTGACAGTTTTGAGACAGTAGCTGAAAGAGAAATACAGCATGCAAAAGAGTTTATATATATATATATATGTTTGGGGCTGTCATACACACTAAGTCAAACCATTCCCCAAACAAACAAACAAACAAACAAACAAACAAAGAGATAAGGCTGTAATTTATTTCTTCTTAATCTTCTCATCTAAAAAATCAGTCATCTAAATCTGAGAAAGTCACCCATGTTTTTTTTATAGCCCTAAAGGGATGTATGCACCTCCCGGTGTCAATGATGTCCCTAGGATGAAAGTAGGTGTCTGAAATAGCTCAGTTGAATCCTTGGTGGTAGTACTTTTTTTCACCACTGACTATACCTGGAGCCCAATCTACTCGTTACAACGTTTATCCACTTGAAACACCAGGGAAAAAAGTAGTCCCGTTCTGTTGAGGCCAGAGGACTGCCAGATACAAAGCGGTTGACCTTGGTGAATGTGGGTGTTGATATTCTTTGTGTCTCACTTTCCTAAGCGGTAGTCATGCATGCATGTGCAAGGGGCAAAAGTACAGATCTGGTGAGAGCAGAATTCTTCCCAAATTACATCATGACAGCTTACGTGGGTGTTGAATTCATGGCAAGAGTGAAGGCCAATTATGTTTTTCTTTCATTTGCTTGTCTGTATTTACTCATTCCCTTTGCTGCTACTTATTCCTAGAGGATTGCTCACAAGGGTTTTAGGTTGCATATTTGAACCACGCTCTTTGTTTGTATAACAGATGCCAGTATTTGTAGGTGATATTTCTTTTCAAAACAAAATTTCTGGTGTTTTCACCCTCCAGCTAAAAAAAAAAAAAAAAGGAAGAAAAAAAAGAAAAGAATAACCTCAACATAACACTTCTGAGAAATCTATGGTAGCAAACTGCTAGTGTTCCAGATAAACTAGTAAAAAAATAAAAACAAAGCAAAACCAAAACCAAAAAAAAAGTCCTCTAAGGAAGTGTTAATCTGTTTCAAAATTATTAGTTTTTTTTCTTTTTAACAAATACTAGATTTTTTTTAAGGAAATAATCCTAATAGTAACTTAGACATTAAATATTACCATGATTTACAAATGAATTTGCTAACTTGCTCAGTTTAAGTATATGATTAGTTTCACTGACTCCTCACATGCTAAATGTAGTACTTACGTACTATGCAAGACATAGATATGCTGTCAAAAAAAGCGTTGCTCTAGTTAGATTGTTACAACAATGGACATACGAGCCTGAGAGCATTATATCCCAGATTAGCAAGATCATTATAAGGGGATCTTATTTCAGGCAATTAAATAGTTTTTTTTAAGTGCTGTCTTTAAAAAATAATAGTTTTTTAAATAGCATAGAATGGGAGACTGACCCATTTTATTGATGGTCTTTACCACAACTACATTTTTAGAAAAACACTGCACTCTAGAGGTGAAAAATGTTCCCCCAACCAAGAAATACCTTGAAAAGGTCTCAGAGAAGAAGAAAAAAAAACATTATATATGGAAAACAATTAATGCTTTTTAACCATGTACATGCACAACCGCAGCATGACCTGTAACAGCCTTAAAATCAAGAATAAGACTTTCTTATTATATTATATATAATATATTACATATATTTCTTTCATTCTCCTTTACTTAATTTCTAAAGAGTAGACAAAAGTATTAAAGGAAAATTATACATACTTTGTAACATTTACCTCAATAAGGAATATCTAACTATGTAATGGAGGTTGGCTGACTGTTCTCATAATTCGTAGGGTTCCATAGAAACTACAGTGCAAAAGCTAATCAATCTTTACTATTTCCTGTATGGCAATCCCACAGATTTAATTTCCAGTTAGGAGTAGTGTCAGTACACCTTAGAGCCAAACTTGCACTTCTAAAATGTGTTCTTTGCCTATACCTTCCCTCATCATTGCCTCATAGTCATGTCATCAGTTCCTGTTCCCTAATTTCTAATCTCTGGCCAATAGATGGCAATCTTGACCACCATCTGTCACCTGCTGCTTCTATTCAAGTCCTCTGATGGCAAGTCTGCTCTTAAAGGAAGCTTTTCTCATCCCTCTGCCTTTATCATTTAGACCAGCACTAGTAGTTATGTTGGAAAAAAAAAAGATTTATGTTCAGAAAGACAGTGTTGTTTTGGTACAAGTAGTATATACGTAAGTGGAAAACAGTAATATTGTATGTTAAGACTGCTGGGAACTTTCCCCTGTGTGACTTTCTTATTAATCCTGCCAACAGACGGGTCTCCAGCTGGTATTTACTAAGCATACCTTTTTTTGACTTTGGATTCTAAGTCTCAGGTAAGTCTGCTCATTCCCACGAACAAGTGTAAGGCAGATATATTATTCACAATCTTTTCATTTCTTCTTGAGAATCTCTGCTGCCAGACTCCCTTTTGACAGGGACTTGAAGCTTGCCAGATGAAGCATCCTGAAATATATTGCTGGCTTTGTTCATATGATGGCTCCTGAAAGTCTGGAGGTGCTGGTAGAGATTGGTGAGCATTTGTCAGCAGCGTTTCCTGGGGCTCTGGGCATCTAATTATTTTTGGTGGTTTCTAGGTTTATGCTGGTTTCAGCTGTTGTTACTTGTATATTTACTTTAAAGCAAATGCTCTGTGCTCAATGGTACATCCTCCCAAACCTCTCCCCTCTGAGGTGATATTTGCATTTCATTTTAACAGCACGTCAGGTTGTTGAGACAGGACTGGCCCGGGTATGTCACTGATTAGATCCCTCTTTAGCTGCTGCTCTGTGCTTTCGCCAGTTTTTAAAATTATTCTTTACAAGTATCCATCCCCTGGCTTTGTAAGTCACCTCTACCTCTCTTGCACCAGGAATCTTTGAAGTGTTTCTCTTCTCAGTGTCTTGTTCTATGTAAGGAAGAATCAGAGAGCATAAACCAGTCACAGAGACTCTGCTATAAAAACTCAGTACCAGCTTATGTCGTCAAGAAGCCCCTTGATGCCTGTGTTAAGCTATTGAATGCTAATTAGCCAATAATTTTAGGCATTTTTTTGCACAGTGAAACAGAGGAAGATTCAAACTGTGGCCTTGTCATGAAGATATGCATGCAGACAGTCCTACTGGCTTATATCCCAGGTTTGACCAGTCTGAGTTCCCACCCAGGGAGGCAGTGTGAGTGCAGAGAAGTGCAGTGCACCGTGCAGAGAAGACACCCTAAGGAAAGCATGTCTGTCCAAGCTTTTGTTCTCTTCTAGCCTTGTTTGAGAACCCTTGTTTCTGGAATTGAAAGGAGGATGAAAAGTCAACCTGAGTCCAACCTGGCTTGAGTCCAACAGAGCCACCTTAATCATTCCTGTATAGAGGCAACTTCCACTCACAGTCCTGCCTGTTGTCTTTCCCAATTCATATCCTTTTCTAATATTGCTTGCCTATTGTGAAGCGAGGGGCCTAGAGCAGCAAGCAAGATTCATGGTGTGGGTGAATCATGTACTTGCAGGCAATGTTTTGATGTTCTTTGTCCTGTAATGTGCCACAACTCATCAATTAAACTCCTAAAAATAATATATGGCTGATCATTTTATTTTTCCTCTGAGACCTCAAGTGCCAACTAAGCCCATATCTTTTGTGGACGTTGTTTCTGAAGGCAGAAGAAAAGTCTTCTGCAGAAACACAGTGAAAGAAAAGATAAATCCAAAACTACGTAAATAAAATATAGTTACAGAATACTTGACAGAAGAACTGAGTGAAATCAAGATGGACCAAACACATCCCTGATGTTCTTGCCTCCCACCTTGCCGACATTTTGCAGAACTGCCTGTGGGTCCTGTCCACAGACAGATGCCGAGGGGATTTCTGCTCAGGAAAAGGCTGATAGGTGGGAGTTGGTGCAACAATAACAAGTGTACATGGCTTCTTGTAAAAGTAGTTCCTCGGCAAGCATTTGGACAGGTTGAAGGACTTCTTCGCTGTCAGTTACTTATTTTGTACAATAGGTCAACATAACCAGTAAGAGAGGGATTTTTTTCTAACATTTCCCTAAGAATTACTGGAGGAGGCAAACCATCCCCAAGTCCCTGCACAATTTTGCATTAGTAAGGAGAAATAAGAGCCAAGAGGACAAGAAGAGGAATCCATCCTGAAGGCAACAGAAGGTATTGCTGATGAAGTGCAGGGTTCCTTCCTTTCTTTCCTTTTTTTCCTCTACTTCAGCATTAAGGTTGCACTATGATTTTAGTTTACACATCCACGTTCTGCCTTGCACCATGTTTTATATCTAAACTAATATGCTTACTTCTTAGATAAAGGGAGCAGATCTCACTGTGGTTCTTGAACTTTGCCTTGCATATACTTGGAAGTTTAATATTATACAGTGTTTGTTAAAATGCTCTTTGTGGTTTGCTTAGTTCAGAAGAAGTGGGAAATGCAGTAAACATCTTGAAGTATTATCAAAGCACTAAAAACAAAGCAACAGTTGACAAAAGCCCATACAAGGCTTTCTCATTACTGAGGGAGAAAGAATTAAGTTTTAGCTAATATTTGCATCTGGCAAACAAATCAACTCTTACCAACCAAAGCCACAAAGTTCATTAAGCACAAGGCATCCTTATCTCTGTGTCAGTTCTTCACCACAGGCAATAAAAAAAAAATACAAGTGCAGCAGGCCTGTATCAGCAGAGCACATCACACAGCCCTTCATCAGCCACAAAGCAGCTCATGGGTTTGCGATCAGTTCGTCCAGGCTTTACATTGCCATGTGGGACAGAAAAATGTTGGTAAGAAGTCTGTTGAAGAAGAAAAGGGAAAAATGTCTCTTTTTTTTTTAAGAGAAATTTATATATGGGAACTATTACTTAAGACATGGTGCCAGTAGATGGTACTGAATATGCAGCAGACTTCCTGTTTTTTTAGGTCTAAACTTACAGAGCACGCGTTTCCAGAAAATCTTTGCAGATCTTTACATTATCTGTTTCTTTACCTTTTTGTGATCAGAAATTCTTATAAAGATATGTTTTACATTTTTAGCAGCACAAGACTAACATGTGCTTAAAGTAGGGCACTTTATTGAGCTGTCCTATAGCTATAAAAATAAGAAATGAAAATAATCGGTCATAAAAAAGACCTTTCTGATGGCTATAGGAACACAAATTTCATGACAGAAGGCTACAGAAAGGTCTAGTTCCAGAAAACCTGCTAGAGGAAAGGAATCGAGGAAACAAACTTGCCCGAGGCAAACATATTACTAATCCCTCCTCTACTGCAACCATTGGCATCCTGATGCAAACACAGTTCAACGATCCCCTTTCCTGGTGATTTGTATGGTAAGGGAGTCAGGCATGAGCCTTCCTTCATTGGCAGACCTGGGGTCACATACTGCAAACAGATGGTGATAAGTACTTGGCCCTGCTATGGTTTGTCAGATGACCTGACTCCAGTCTCTGTAGAAGCTTGAATAATTATCAAAAATATAAAGAGCTATTAGCTGTACTTTTAAAAATGTTTCTACCTGTTTCTTCCCAACAGTTAAAAAAAATGTATGTGGTCATGGCAATCATTTCATTTAGTTGCAAATGTCAACACTGAAGTAAAAAAAGATCAGATCTCATTGTGGTTTGCAAATGTGCAGCTACCTGCTAAGGAATTCTCTCTCTCTCTCTCTACCAGCTACCAATAGTGACAGCTACATTATTAATCAGAATGTTTCTGATTAACATCAGAAACTTTCATTAAACATCAGCAGCATGAAAGATAGAAAGTATATGTAATAACAATACTTAGTCTATTTTTGTCATCTTTTTAGTGGCAAAGAAATGAAAATAAAATGTGAAACTACTTGTGGAAAATTCAGAATCTAGAAAAAATAATCGCATCACTGAAACATATGCTTTGTTAAATTTAGACAGACAGTGAATGCTAGATGGTAAAAGGCCTTTTCTCATAAGTCCTTTTAATGGTAATTTTTAGAAAAAAATATTTTTAAGATGTAACACATTTGCAATTTTCAAGACTAACTGGTCTCACATTCTAGCATAATTACTTTTCATTTAAAAAAAATTCACTAATTTAGTTACTGAAAGCTTTTTAAAGACTGGTTTGAAAAATAAGCAGATCAAATTATAGAGATGAATTGCTTCTAAAACCTCCAAATTTTATCATTTCAAATTTCTCATTTTATGAAGAGTTTCAGGATTGACGTTTTCATGCGCTTGGCAATCTTTTTCCCCAAGTGAGAGACTTGGCATTTTCCTCTGTTGAACATAATGAAAGTCCTATCAGTCCATTTTCTGGTCTGTCCAGGTCCCTCTGAATGACAGCACAGCTCTGGTATATCACCCACTCAGCCTGGTTTCTCATCTTCTGCAGACTTGCTGAGCTGCACCCTAAGCTGTCATCAAGGGCATTAATGATGGTGTTAAACCCCCTGGGGTACATCACTAGACTGGCCTCCACCTGGACTTTACTCCAATGATCACAACCCTTTCAGCCCAGTAGTTTAGCAAATTTTCCTAATCTTTCATTTATTTAAACCATGAGACAGTCCTAAAAGCCTTACTAAAGTCAATTGCCATGCAAAATATGACCTTGCAAAGGTTATCAAGAGCAGCTTCAACAAGCACTTGTGGATACATATCAGTAGGGTCCATGGACTTGTGTATCTCCAGGTTGTTTAGATGTTCTCTAACCTGATCTTTCTCCACCAAGGGTAAGTCTTTCTTGCTTCAGGCTTTCTTACTAGCCTAAAAGGCCTGGGATTTTTGAAGGCTAGTCTTGCCTGTAAAGATCAAAGTGAAGGAGGCACTGATTCTCCCCTCAGTCTCCCCTCTATCTATCTCATTTCTCCCTCTTTAGCAGTGGACCCATTTTCTCTCATTTTCCTTTTGCTGATGAAATTGCTGTAGACTTATTTTGTGTTGCTTTTTGTCAAATTCAACTCCAGATGGACTTCTTCTTTTGGAGCATATCTGTACATACTCAGATAGAGTATCTGTATACCTTCTGGTTCACCTGCCCCAGCTTCCACCTCTTTTACACTTACCTCTTACGTTTGAGCTTTGTTCGAAACTCCTTGTTCATCCATGCAGGCTTTGCTTGATTTTTTGCTTCTCAGGGTGGACCTTTCATAAGCAGGAATTGATCCTTGAAAATCAAGCATCTCTCTTGGACCCCTCTTTTTTCTGGAGTTGTTTTGTATGAGGTTCTTCCAAGCCAAATAAGACAAGACAAGGTGAACAGTCGCCTGAAGTCCAGTGTTGTGATCTTATATTTTGCTTTGTTCCCTCCTCTCAGGATCCTGAACTCCACTATCTCATGGGCACTGCAGCCAAGGTTACCCCTGACTTTCACATCCCTGACTACTTCTTCCTTGTATGTAAATATCAAGTGCAGCAGAGCAATTCCGGTCCTCTGCTCCTCAATCACCTTTCTCAGGCAGTGGTCATCAATATAATCCAGAAATGTCCTGCTGTGCTTGTGTCCGGCTATGTCATCCCTCCAGAAGATATCAGCATGATTCAAGTCCCCCATGGGACCAAGGCCTACATAAAAAGAGGCTTCTTTCAGTTGTCTGGGGAAAGTCTCACCTACTTCTCTTTCCTGACCAGGCAGTCTGTAGCAGACACCCAACACACCAACATCCACGTAGATCTGCTCACTAATCCCACCCTCAAGCTCTCAGCTGCCCCTGGCCCATCCTTATGCATAGCTCCATGCATTTCTACTGCTCTCTCACATACAGGGTGCCTCTCCACCCTCACCATCCTCACTTGTCCTTCCTAAAGACTCTGTATCCATCTATAGCACACCTTTAGTTGTGTCTCTATATGTCATGTCTTATCATGTCTCTGTGATCCTGATAAGATCATAGCTGGGCAACAGCATGTGGACCTCTGATTCCTCCTGTTTGTTCCCCATGTTGCATGTGTTAGTGTACGGGAAAGGCACCTGGTCTTGCAAATTTCCCAGAAAAAAATGTGAGTCTTTCTATGATCATACTGTTCTCTCGGCACTTCTTTGTTTGTGTGGATATATTTGAGGTAGACCCCCTGCTAAATCCTTTGTTTTGTTTTGAAGGTCTCAAAAAGGAGAAAAATAAATCTCAACTTATATTTTATCCCTGTTACAGTAAAGTTGTATTTGTTTTCACTGAGGTCCAGCACCCCTAAAATGGGTAGTTGATGGAAAGGATAAAGATAAATTAAGGCCAGTTTATTACTAGGCAAAGCTAAATATTTCAATTTAGTTTGGAAGATAAAATTGATGCCATTCAAAGTTTGCTAATGTGATTAAAAGACAAATTCAAACGCAATATCCCACAAACAAGAAAACCACTCTTTCAACTTTGAAGGATTTATCATATATGTTAGTATATTAATAAACTCTAATATACATATATGCTAATGTTTCTGCTCCGTAATAAAGGTGACTTTCTGTTGCCAGCAAGGAAATTGTACTCCCAAGAAAGTCTGAGAAAGGGCTGGGATCAATACACTAGATAAACAGCACTCAAAAATGAGGATAGGTACATTTGTAAGATCCATGAAGGACTTTAGCTGTTCACAATTAAGTCCTTGAACACCAGACCTCTTAACTACATGTGCTGGAAGGAAAAAGGGAAAAAAGTAGTGTTAGATGATAATACACTTGGGATTACACCTGGGTTTCTTCCGCAATTAGAAGAATCAAGAAGCTATGAGCTTCTTTGCTAAGAAGTTAAGAAATTCAAGTGCAGCACTTTTTAGCCATAATGCTAGCTAGGAGGTCTGGTAGGAGAGAGCCTTATATGTCCCCTGCACTGAGGAGCAAGAAATCACATCTGGGTGGTGAAGTCCTTGAAGCATCCCACAGAGACAGGGAAACGGGACCTTGGACAGTGCCCGTCTGTTTGCAGACCTTTCCTTCCCCCAAGATCCCAGGACCTCTCCTAGGACAGGTCTTTTCCAGAGCCCCAGATAAAATGTCACTACGGATGAGGGCAGTTTCCTTGAAACTCTGGATGGGATATTTGTCCAGCACGATAGCGCAGGCATGTTCACAAGGCAAGGAAGAAGCAATGCTCTTGTAAGGAAATGTTTTTCACTGAGTTTGTTGTAAAAACTGTTCCCATCCCAGTACTCCTACTGCACAAATGCTGAAAAATGTTGCTGACAGAAAATATGCAATTATTTCTCAAACTCAGAGTAGTTAATGGAAATGGAAACCCAGCTGGTACTTTACATAAATGTTTTTCATCAACAAGCAATTCCCTAAGATTTGCTAGGCTAGCAAAAGCTTCATCTTCACTTGCCATCCCTTTCTTGCATAAATCATGAGGCATTTCCATTGCCTTTGGGTAATGGGTTGCTGTTTAGATTTATTTTCATCAGCATATTCTGGTCTTGAAAAGAATATTTCAAAAGTTTCTTGTTAAAGTTCTCTGAGATAGTCAATTTATTTTTACTCTTTTTCAGGTGATGAATACTACAGACAAAACAGTCATATCATAGCTATACATATTCATTGACTGATATTTTTGTAAAAAATACATTTGTGACACGTATTGACTATTCCGTACAAACAATTTAAAAGAGGTCGGTTGTTTAACAATTTTATAATGGTCCATAAAGCTGATTTCTCATCCAGATATTAATTTAGTCATGCTAAAAGAAGGCATCTAGTCCTCTTCCATGTCAGTCACTCACTGCACACAGACAAATGCAAGCCATCCACACTCCTTCTTCTGAAGTGGTGAGACATAAACCAGACCCTTTGGAAATATTAGTATGGACCCAAACTTCCAAAAATTAGAGATACCTTATGAAGGCTATGCCTTCACAATTTTCAGTCGATGCCGCACAGGAGAAAGGAGTTATTTCAATACCAGAGCACTTGGCCAACACCTTGGGAGATGGGTTGTTTTCTCTTTGCAATGGTTACTGTTCATGAAAACAGGACTTCAAGATGAAAAGCCATGTGTTTGGGAAGACAAGCTTGCATACCCCAAGCTACACATGCTTCCTCTTGGTGGTGTTTGAAATGTAAGTACTAAACTAATCCTGAGAGTCATGTCTCGGATTAGAAAACTGTGTGGAGGATGCAAGCTATGTAAATGAATTCAAATTCACTTAGAATCTTTTCAGAAGAAGGATTGCAGGGTTCACACGGGTTTTTGTTGCTACTGTAAAGAAATTAGATGCCACTCTAAATAAATACCAACAACACAGACAACAGACTACTAACCAGAAAGAAGATTTATTGCTGATGGAAGATGTAAAAGCTGGAAATCTTTCATCTCCTGGACAGGCTGATCAGACTTTTGTTGCAGGCAGCATATAGGGATGTGTTTGTATGGTTATTATCATGATCCAAAGCCATTTGAACTCATCGAAAAGTCTCTCAGAACATTGCAGGATCAGGATTATAGTACTAGCATTCAGTCATCTTTACTTCCCTGATCAGCTTTCTTTCTTGCACTTTTGTGGGAGGAAGGTTGAACATCATGTAAAGAGGAATACACCAGTTTAAAAACTGTAACAGTTGAAAACACAATAATGTTTACAAGGAAAGTAAAAGTCAAAAAAAGGAAATATTAAAAAGCACTATTAAACAGATAATACATGTAGATCATGAGAAGAGAAGACTTTAAAATATTTCAAATAAAATTCAGATAGAGAAACAAAAAGGAAAAAGAATGAGGAAGAAGTTGAAAAGATAAAAGAGGTGAAATAATTATCATCAGAGGATAGTCATTAATATTTTAATTAAGTGGTAATACAATGGCTATTCCACTGACTAGAAATGATGGGGAAAGTTACACTCTCTGCTACTGGAATACAACAAAATACAATAAAATTGGATTTCAACAAATCAAGGACAACCAAAAATATCAAAATAATGAATAAAAGCATTTTAATTTTAGAATAGTTTGAAACAATGATGCAAAATATCTATCAAGCAACATTACTATAATTAAATGGCAGTAAGAGTCAATATTTAATTAAAATATAATGTTGCGTAATCAACACATTTAAACACTTTTAGGAAGTATTGGAAAGTTCTTATGATTTTCACCAGATCTGTGCATTGACCCCACACCACTCCACACTTTCTTGCTTAGTACTTTAAGCTTCTGTATACCTAAATATAAGAATCAACACAGGCCAGGTCCATGTTCCCAAATGTGTTTTATATGGAAAAGGCAATTCTTATGCGTGTGTGTATTTATGCTCTTATAGGTCTTAAAAATACAGAACACAGTAGGCACCACTAGAAGCTTCACAGATTATTTCAAGTCATTATTTTCCAGAGTAGCTGAAAATTTTAGTGAAGAGGTAGCAAATTTGATAAAAATGATATCAATATACTCATGCCAACTATTTTAAATAACTGCAGTGTAGGTGCGTAATTTATTCCTGCTTGCCTCAGACAGCTTTAAAAACTCCTCCTTTATCCTCTTATACAGTCTACTTAGAGAAAGAAAAGTGCCCAGATGCTAAAAAGACAAAACAACCATAAAAGCTGTTTTGGCAGAAGTTGGGGGTCAATTAATCAGCATATCATGTGACGATTTGTTCCAGGCTCAATTTTGGTGACATTTGGGAAATTACATTACTTATGATTATATTTGATGTTATGAAGTCATTTTCATAACATTTGCTCTGAAAATGGCTGTATGGTTAATGAGTCCATCGGTGTGGATGCAGCTCACTGAGACATTTACAAAAGCCTCATAAAAGAGACCGAGACACATAGGACATGAGAGATTGAGGAGAGAGATGTTCAGAGCAGCAGCCAACTTCTTCACTGAAAGGTATAGAGAAGACAGACCATACAACTTTCATGTACTCATCTGAACAGTAACCGACTGTCAGACATCTAAGGGTATGAACAAGTAAGAGGTATCTCATGCTCTGGGAAATGGATGATTTCTATTGATCTATCAGAGACTCATAGAATCACAGAGAATTCTTAAGATCGGAAGGGACCTTTAGAGATCATCTAGTCGAACCTCCCTGCACACGCAGGGTCATCTAGAGTATATGGTGCAGGATCGCATCCAGGAGGGTTTTGAAGATCTCCAGAGAAGGAGACTCCACAACCTCTCTTGGCAACCTATTGGCATATCCTGTTTCCCGTTTGCCTTTTTATTATTATTATTTTATTTTATTTTTAGTGAAAGAAAGAGCTGTTTCCACTGTTGCTGGGAACATGGTGTGTTACCTACCTGCAGAGGGAGAAGGGTCACAGCTTCAATGAGATTGAAAGAATGGAGAGGCTTAAGCTACTACTCATGAGCCTGAGAAGTCAACATTGAACCTAGGAACGAGTAAGAGAGAAGCAGAAACTAGCTTTCAGAAAGAAGTTTGAAATAGAGAATCTGCACCATGGAAATGTATTGAGCCCTCAAGAAATGGAAGTCTTTGAATTCTGGCTGAGCCACAGTGGGCATTTTTTTTTCTTTTGCTGAAAACCTGGGCAGTTTCCTGCTCACATGTGAGAAAACCTATTCCTACTACATCAAGATTTCAGAGAAGTTCATCAGAAACCTCTGAGCCTCTCTTCCACTATGTTAAGACACAGTTGTAAATTTAAGGCCAAATTCACAATTCATAGGATATGCAGTAGATCCTAAGTAGGGTAAGAAGCCAGAAAACTAAGGACGGGGAAAAGAATGATTTACTCCAACTCACTACGTTTCCTTAGCACGAGCTTCTAATCAGAAAGGCAACAAAAACCAAAACCAAACGAAAACAAAACAAACGAAAAAAGTAGGCTAAGGTTATTAGTTTTGCCACTGAAGTGACTTCAGCAATCTTATAATCATACAAGCCATTCCCAGGGCGAACTTCTATATCCATCTTTCTAGACGATCCAACTTAGTTCCATATCTCAACAGCTCAGGGTATGAAGAATCTGCTTTGCTATACAAAATACATCAAGCTGATTTGCATTAAAGATAAGGAAGGAGACTATCAAGGACACTGCAGGGGATTTGGTCTTGCAGATAGGCTGCTTCATTAAAGGCTTAGGAAAGATGACAGGTAACAAAAGCACAGATAGGAAAGAACATGGGAAAGCAGGACTAAGATTGTATTCCACAAAAAAGCTGTCTTCTACATTTAACTGTCATCTGTACTCATTTTTGCACAAATATGTACATTGGCCCAGGGAGTACATAGGATATGTATATAGGCTATTTACTTGCATCTGATTGCATCTGAGTATCTGGTCAACCAACTTCCACACTAGTTCTGCACAGGGAGGAGAACCGGATAGAGCCATAGCTGAAATGGCAGAATACTGAGGTCCACAAGGGGACAAAAGCTAGGAAAATCATTGAAAGTAACCAGTGTGAAAGGGGCAGGATGACCTGGAATGTTCCATAACACAATCTCAGCAGTAACAATAGTAGTTTGAATATTGACTGGGCACTGTTAAAGATCCTGATAGAACTCTCACTGGCAAGATGAGGGCCTATGTGCCTTTCATCTTGCTATCTCAAAGAATTTTACAGATACCAAATGATCTACAAAGCAATCCTTGTTATCTGAATTGCATAGATGATTAAAGAAAAGAGAGGCTTAGAGAGTACCCCTGGATCACTCAGCACTAACATACAAATGTCTTGCTTATAAGCAGTAAACACTCTTAAAAGCAAAAATTTCTTTGAACTGAAGGTGATGAGTTCTCCAGTTCCCCTTCAAATCTCATAAGTAGCATCTGGTATCATTGTCACAAGCATGTAGACAAGGGTTTCCCATGGGAAAAACAAAAACAAAAACTGTGCACAGCAGCAAAGGGACAGAAGACATCACCAGGTGTAAAAGACATCACTCACTTCCTAAACACCCCATCATGTTGCACAATGTTACCTGTGAGCCCTGCTGGTTTGGCTTCTGCCAAAAAAAGCTCACGTCCTCCAAGAGAAATTCATCTCAGCGATTACCCAGCTGGTCATTGCAGCCTCTCAGGTGTCATATGCAGTGTGTATCGTAGAGGGCATTTTGTGTGTCCCTGGATGTATAAGCAAGCACTCTGGCAGGCAGAGTAGGTCTATCAGGCATCCTGGTACAGTCACTGTTTTGTACTTGCTAATACCTGTAAAGACCAAAATATGAAATAAGACATTTACAGCTCTGCAGAGCAGCACAAGTAGTTTTACAGATTACCTGGTTTTCAGGACTTGCAAAATTGACTTTATTGCTCTCTGCGGTGCGAAAATGTTGGCAGACTATCCATGCTGTGAAATCATTATTTTGCCAGGGATACCCAAGGGAAGCAGTCTGCCTTTTAACTATAACCAAAGTCTTTACAGCCTATCATAGAATCATAGAATCATAGAATGCTTAGGGTTGGAAGGGACCTCTAGAGATCATCTAGTCCAACCCCCCTGCATAGGCAGGGACACCTAGAGCACGTGGCACAGGACTGCGTCCAAACGGGTTTTGAAGATCTCCAGAGAAGGAGACTCCACAACCTCTCTGGGCAGCCTGTTCTAGTGCTCTGTCACCCTCACTGTTAAGAAATTTTTCCTTAAGTTCCTAAGTTTCCTAAGTTTTCCTTAAGTTCCTATCTTCCACATTGTAACCCAGATCAGTGTACTGAAGAAAGCCTTTTTCAATGAAACCTTCCACAAAAATCTCTGAAATCATGCTATGCATATCAGCAGTCAGCTGGGAGTCTTTGAGGAAGCATCAGTGGTCATGATAAGGCCAAGGCTACGATCAGTCACCTTCCCACAAGTAAACGCAATGAAGGGTCCTGAGTCAAAGGCTTTCAGCTCATTGTTCTTCCTAAGTAGTAGGTTATATTTCCAGGGAAGGCTTCAGTGAGGGTTTTTACCTCTTTATTGTGGAATATATCAAGATGTGTTAGGTTACTGAGATACTTTAAAAATGCATATAATTCTGGTATCTCTTGTCCCACTAAACTTTGAAGTAGTTTCCTTTGCACACTGATTCCACAGGGAGAATTGCTGCTTATGTGGTTGTCTGTACATGTAGAAAATGTGTTCCAACACAAGCTAAACACCTTTAGCCAAGGAGATTTTCAGTAAATGCCAGCCGAAATGTGTTTCCTGCCTGTTGTGGTTGAAATTTAATACCTCTAGATTTCAAAGTTCTTGAAATGCGAACCTACAGACCAAATCCAATATATTTGATAAAGAGTTTTAAGTACTTGAATACATTTAGATTGAATTCAGTGTCATTCAAAGCCTGACTAATACAATTTGTGGACAAATTCAATCAGGCTGTTTCCCAAAAGCTTATTAACCATTCTAAGTGTAGACTGATCTGAGTTAATGAATGTTGGTCTTCTGAAGCTCATCAGTGATGGGGTGTTTTGCTATGTCAGGTATGCTTTGGTCTGAGAAGAGATAAAAGAAATAGTCCATCATTTTGTCCCTGTAAGTGCATGAAAGGCTCAACTGATCATCTTTTCATATAACTTTTTCAAAAATTTAAGCAGACTAGGGAGTAGGCTGGTCCCTTGATAATGTAAATTAATTTTTGTGAGATTACTAATGCTACAAAAGCTAGCAAAATGTATTTGTTTAATAGAGATGATTTCAAGAACCCTGAAATTTTAAGGGCAATAGATGTTCTGAATGATGTTCAGATGGGTCTTTGAAAACATAATGTAAAATTTAATCATTTTGAAGACAGTTGAGAAGAAAAAGACTGTGAGCTTTAGATACTGTAACCTGTAACTCTAAACCTGTAAACATTTGTAAGTATCTACTTTAAGCATCTATTTTTTCCTCAAAATTTAAAGACAACTTTCTCCAGAGAGGAGAGAATTCTTCAAAAGATATCTCATTTCTTAAGTAATTCAATGCGCAGCATAAAACAGTTTGGTGGAATACGTTCTGAAGTCAGACCATACATACAACAGTTAGAGAAGGACTGATAAGAATTCAAGTGCTAAAGGCTTTGGAAATGAGCAATACTTTGTATGGAAATGCATATAAACTGAGCATTATAGCACCCTGAAGAATGCCTGCTTAGATCAAGAATTTCCATATCAATTAAAATGAAATTTATTAAAATTCCACTAATATATATGCTGTATTTTGTTAAAGTTCTGATACAGAGAACAAAGTGTACACTGGAAAAGTCATAGCAATATAAAAAGAATAATGAACAAAACAATGAGACGGACAAAAGCCTCCTCTCCTATATCCAAAGTATTGCTGTGCTGTTTTGACAATTTTGGTTGATGCAGAGCTTCTGTAAACAGATTTCACAGAATGAACTCCACATAATACAAAGAATATTGCTGACATTTTGTTCTAATGCAGAGATGAAAGGTCCTTGGCCACTTTGTGCAGATTGCTATTGAAATATAATTCCTCTAACTCCGGGAAGATCCCAGAAAGGAATAGGATAGCAATGACCTGTCGCTTTATGGTTAAAGGTATTTGTTAAAGTTTGTAAACTGTTTGAAAGATTAAATCAGAATCTGTTTTGATATACACTAGTATCAGAGTGACAACATTATCATTTGTTTCCATTTAGCATATAAAACTTAGGCTGCAGTGAAACACCAAAGGAACTGAAGATTTTAACATCTACAATACATGGAGATTTTCTGTAATAGCAAATAGAAGACTTAGATCCACAAGGATCGTGAAAAAAAGCAAATTGGTTAGTATTTGATGCAGCTATGTTTGTTTTTTGGGGGTTTTGTTTGTTTTTGTTTTTCAAGAGAAAACAGACAGCAGGATGAATAGCTTATTAATAAAAGTAGGAATATGCAAACTCTTATTTTATAATTCTAATTTATATTTGAGATCATTTCTAATTATGTTCATCATTACATGCATTTTACAAATATCACAAGAAAAAATGTGAGCTACTTTATAAATATTATGGATATAAGTTCTTTAATTATTTTTTTTTCCTCTAAAGGTTAATATGATTGCATTAAGACAATGAATGTTATCTTGGGCTGCTTTAGCAGGCAGTATTTAACATTGCTTGTATTGACTATCCCAGTTGTTGATGTCAGCAAGTAGTCTAGCAAAACAGGAATAGTTGCTAGAGCAAAATAATTGGCAGTGAGGACTCATTGCCCAACTCATAGGCATTTTAAGGAGGTTTATTCTAGAGAAGCTCTACGCCGGTCTTTAGACTGAACATCTTACAGATGAGCTTCTGGAGAATGTCCGTGTTTCAAGAGCATTCCACAACGTGAACCAAAGCACAAGGAGAATGAACAGGAAGGAGACTTGCTTCCAAAGGGCATTTGCTCTGTATCTAAGTACATTTGCTGCTGTGGATGCAGCTTGTGACAGGAAACAGGCGTATTTGTGGTTTCCTGTCATGATTTCTGTTCAGCTGCATGTAGTGTGTCTAATCTGAGGAATGGCATCTTTGTGCCGGACACGCATTGCTGAAGCAAAAAAGTACATGAGATTTCCACTCCACCCGAGTATCCTCAGCATGCCCAGACTCCTTCATTTCCAAAGGCATGGTGTAGCAGCTAGATATGCTGGACGCTATCCAGAAATATCTTGTTAGGACTTCCTCTAAAGCCTTTTACGAGGCTCACAAACATCTAGAACTAAATGCATAAGGGACTTCAGCATCATCCAGTTGCTCCAGTAGAAATAGCATGAAATTTCTCTGTGATAGTTGTTCATACCATACAGGTTAGAAATACCTGTAATACTGGGATGCATTCCGAATCCTTGATTTGGTCCATGCTGACGTGAGACTATAGAAAGTCTTAGTGACTGAATAAAATAATTTGAAATGGGTGGCAACCCATGTCTTCAGCAAAAACATGAAAAATCAAATAACTTTATTTGTTAAAGAGGAAGAGAATTGAGCTTTATTTTTTTGAAGTTATGGTTTATTCATTTAAGAAGACATATTAGTTAATCCAAGTTTACTAATTGGTTTTAGGCTCAACTTTCAAAGACAGTGAGCTTAACTGATAGGAGAGTCAGGTTGTAGACATCAGGATTTAGTTCCCCCCTCTGCACATGAATATGTTAATAGAAGCTCTAGATGTAGGAAGGCTTAAGATTTCCTGAGCTATTTCTAATAGTTTCTTCTGCTCACTTTGGCACTGAGTAATTAAACACTAAATATTTACTGGAACAGTAACTGTAACCATCCTTTCTCCCTGACCATTTTCAACCTTTGCTGCTGGCTTAAAATCACAAAATCCTACAGAAAAATTGATATCACAATAAAAATGTGATAAACTATAGCACTGCTACTTTATACACTTCGCCATCCCTAGCGGGGAGCCTAGTGAGTATTGTTCAATGTCTAGGTTAGTATCATATACCAGGAAGAAAGTTCCTTGAGTATCAACACCCCATAATTCAAATGGATGCAACAGAACTTGAAATTAATGCTGTTCTACATATTAGAAAGTCAGATAATAAACATATCTCTCCCATTAAATTACTATTTGCAAGCTGAGGAAGGTGATTTCACTTTCAAGACTTGGGCCTTAAATATGTCAGGAGTCATTTTGATTTCAGATAGAGTTAGTCTAGTCCTGCTTCAAACTATAGCTCTAGCCTTCAAAGAACCATTTGCCTGTGGCAAGGGCTCGATTTATTGAGCCAAATACTGGGATACCAGGAGTACTCCAGTATTAGGTTGGGCTGAGTTTTGCTTCATTACTGGAATTTTTAAAAATCAGAGAATATGCCAAGGTTCTACTGGAATAAAGTGATAAATCTACAGTGATAAATCTATAGATCTGGAGGGTTTTTTGTTGTTGTTGTTTTGTGTTTTGGTTGGTTGGTTGGTTGGTTTTTTGACACAAGGCAAGTTCAACATCAGTTTGGGGGTTGTTTGCTTTCCTGTTAAGTGGCAAAAAACGTCAAAATGAAAAATTAGTACACCTGATTGCAAAATTGCTTCATCAACATGCTTGCAGTCATTTCAGTTTTTATCTTCAACATTTTTTGATTGTTGAATAAGGCCCACAAAGCTGATGTATAAATAGGTATTCTGAATGCTTAAGTAAAAAAAACAGTTGCTATAATAGCCTGTTTTACTACTGTATCTATTCAGTATGTCCAAAATAATAAAGTTGTGCTTCTAATTATAAACTTGATGTGACAGCAAAAGCAGCTCCACCAAATTAGCATTCTAATAGAAGCAAAGGAGCAGTTGTCTGCTTTCTGTGGGCACACAGAACAAATACTTCTCATACTACAACAAAATATTACGGATTGTTGGTGTCATCACACAGACTGGGACATGAGACAAAGTTTGATGAACCTAAGGTAAGAATCACTTTGCAGTACATGCAAGGGGAAGGTTTATGACATTAGGAGTGATTCAGCAACATGCTCTAGCCAAGAAGAAAGTAGAGAGAAATGTAGAAGATTTTGCTCTCTAGATTTTTTTTTTCATGTCTTTGAACTGAATGACAAAACTTGCTACAATATAAGGTGTCATTAAATAATAATTGTCCGTTTGTTTTCTACTTCCAGTACAGGTAAGTTCTCATCATTTGGACTGGGAAAGGCATGTGACTTTAGGACTTTAGTTCCAGGCTAAAGCCAGAAATGTTTGTGCTTCCATGTGCCCCATGAAGCTGTAGTTTATGGATGATGTTGGTTTTCATGGACATGAACTAGAGTATGAAACTTGAAAAGATGGTCTGAAGCGTGCAGTCATCATATAACTTCAAATAGATCAATAGCAGGTTTTAAATGCAAAATTTTGGAGCCTAGTTCAATCAGAAGCATATTTAAAAAAAAAAAAGAAAGAAAAAGGAAAGAAAAAGAAAGAAAGGAAACTTAAATTTATTCAGGCTTATAGAAGCATTTGACAGCTGCCAGTGCAAGTCACACTAGAACATCTTGAAGGTCTATTGCATGCCAACAGAAATCATGAACCTCATCAAGGCTTTAAATCAAGGTTCTGCTTGAACAGCTATGGTAAGTGGAACTTGCACAAATAGGTTAATCAAACTTACCTGTCAACACAGACTTATTCACTCAAGATATCTTTTGTCAGACATTGACTCATTACAAAAAGTAAGAGTAGAAGGATATGGAGCAGACATGGCACACCAGAAGAGCCCTGTACCAGAATATTAAAATGGTGCTGACAGCTCAACCTTTTTAAATACAAGTGCACGTAAAAAACCTTAAGGACTGTTCCTCTCCAGAAAAATATACAAAGATTCTGATCAGCCAGGGGAAAAAGTCCATCAAAAATGGATTTACTGAGGCATTCATCTGCTCCCACTGCAAGTAGGACATGCAAGAGGTGAGTCCACTCCTAAGTGCAGGAGGATGCCCAGAAAGCTTGGCCATCAGGAGAAAAGAACGTCATTGACGACCAAAGCAGTGCCTGGCACTCAGCAGCTTAAGCAATTTTTCATCATCCATCTACAAGGTGTGTGGCCCATATTGGCCCTGCCTATACCCCTGCAAGGGCAGGCATGCTCCACAGGGTACTGCGTACCTCCTCTCTCTAGGCCTGGGGAGCTGCTGGAGTGCAATGCACCTCCCTTTCTGCTTGCAGTTCTGGGTGTCCTTCCAGTGGGAACCTAGGCATGCACAAATGTTGTGCATATCCAAATCTTACCTCCCTCTGTGCAGTCAGGATATGGCCATGGACCTTTGATGGGGACTGACTTCCAGGTGGTGGGGCAGAGCACAAGGTCTGGGATCTGCAGAGGGCAGAGGGGCAGAGCACACAGAACCTTACAGAATAGATGCTGCCTACACGATCCCCATTCATATAATAATGTTGGAAACACACTGAAGACAGAACCAGATCACTAAATACCCTTGAAAGAAAACTCCTCAGGAGAGGTCCTCAGGAAATTTTCAGGAACAGTTCCTGAAGTTAAGGAAAGATTAACTGTATAATGAACATCAAAACTTGAAGGCGATAACAACAATTGATCTCCAAAGTTATCCATAAAAGAAAAAAAATGGAAGTTTATTCTAAATGCACTGTAGATGAAGCTGCAGAAGCTGCTAGAGAAGTAACTGACAGGAAAAAATAAACCCTTTACTAGACAGTACATTGGTAAAATGTTTGCAATTCTTCTTAACCTAATCAACTAGCTGAAAAGAAAGATTTTGTACTCCATCTAACAGGAGAACTAGTGATTGAATCAGGCTTTTTCCTGTTCTGAATGCTCTGCATTTTACTTCCCTTGGCTGCAGGAAAGGTGGTTCCAGCCCCTGTAGACAACCTTCCTCCCCTCAGCACCAGCCGTTCTCTCATTCCTTGGCACTGGCTGCTGGGGCCCTGCTGGCTTTTGGGGCTCCTCCTGCGAGCCATTTGGCAGTGCTCACCTCGGGTTCTGCCCATCGCACACACATTCCTGCAGAGACACCTACCTGCCTCGTCCTGTACTCAGCCAAGTGCCTGCTCCTGACTAGCGTGAAATTCCTCGGCTGCTTTCGCCTTTCTCGTGTGAACCAGTGATGGAGGTTTGGAGTGTAGCATCTACTTACCAACTTTCAGAGAAGAGTTTAATGACTCCTCCTAATGGCTTTAGCTAAAGTGGTGATGCCCAAGAGTTTCACCAAGGTTGAGCAGCTGGCTGTAGCAGACACATATGACCTTGCCTGAGCTATAAAGTGCAGAAATTCACTGCTGTTCAGCTATCTAAACATACAGATAGATACCAAGTGGGATTTACAAAAATGCTGGCACCTTCATTACTTTATAAACCTGCCCTTAGGGTCTGATTCAAAGCCATTGTAGTCATGGAGAAATTACCATTAACTTCACTAGGATTCATTTTAGATTAATGCATACTTATTTGCTGTCTTTTGCTGTCCTTTCTCCTGTGACTTGAATTGTTCCCTGATGGTGCTGCAAAAAAAACAGATGTAAATGTTATCATGAATTCATGGGAAATCGAATACTGCACCTCCTGGTTTAGTCAATGTCTAAGAAAAGAAAAAAGAATAATTTTAGATATTAATATAATAGTTACTATCATATTTTTAGAAGTTATTACATCTTTTGCAATTTTATCTAAGCCAAAAGTGAAATATTTCTTTTTTTTTTCCAAGAAGAACAAACTTATATGATACTTACTTGCAAAAATGTTGAGTTCTCACTATTTGGAAGGGGCTCACTGAAAAACCACTCCAGGTTTTTGCAGTAAACATCAAGTCAATGAAAATATAGTGCAAGAATTTGATTTCTATTTCTATTTGATTTCTATGTCTTTGTAATGTATATAAAATCTGCATTCAATATATTTTTTTAAGATATAAAATGCCTAATGGCAAGAGTTTCATGTTAAAATCTCTTTTCCAGATATGTCCAGGCACCAGAACAAATATACTAATTAGAATGCACACAATATCAAGCTGCCTGCAGAATACGTATGAGGACAATTATTTTAGAGTATATGATTGGATGTTTCCATAATCAGGAAGCGAAAGGATAAAAGGGAAGTCTTAGACTTTTGATGGAATCAAAAACTAAGAAACAGGAACCAGTCATTTTACAGTTTTATATCATTGGCAAGAAGAGAAGAAAGATAAACTGAAAACACAAATTAGTGGAATACAATTGTCTGAAGTACTAAAGATAAAATTTTGAATTTAAGAAAGCTTCAACCTGTGATTGGTAAAGAATATTCGTGCAGAATTGCTCTGTATCAGCCCTCGTATTAGTTCCAAGCCCTTTGTTAAGAGGTCTTACTCACAGGCCTCGCAGCCTGACCAAGGAGCAATTTCCAGTATCATCAGCTCTACTTGCGGATGACAAAGAGAGGAACCAGACACAGCAAGGCTGATCTTAGGAATGGAGAATGCTCTTTGTGGATATGTCTGAACACCGTGCAGAGAAAGGCAGAGACTGACAATAAGTGGGGGAGGGATCCACTGGGAGAAGGCATGGTTGTCATAGACTTGTTTCTTCTGTTTGGTCTACCTCCTCAGTCTTAAATATCTGGACATTGAGGATTTTCTGTAACAGTTTTGGTCTTCTGGATGCTGGTATCACTAGGCCATCGCTTTCAGCTGTTTGTATGTAGTTGCAGAAGGCAGCCAGTCACACACGATGCATATTGTTTGGGAAATCCACCAAAGGGCACCGCATGGTCTTCTTGCTTGCCAGTGACGAAGCAAAGATTTACACCATAGGTGTTTGCTAACTATGGGCTTTGAGTAAGCTTAGCAGTTAACCTTAGTTGCCAATGGTGTAAAGCCAATGCAGATAGGATTTAACTGTTACAGGGCAGATGTCCACGTCTGACCTTTTCACTACTGACTTTGAAATGGGTGGAGAGAAAAGGGCACTTCTAAAGTTAAGTCATCCCTTTCTCAAGTAGGTGCCAGAACAAGGTAGGATAACTATGGTGGCTACACCACATAAAACTACAGTGACATAGTTTTGTGCCACATAAACTACATTAAGTGAGATAGATGGATTCCAAATCTTCCTGATCAGCCTCAGGCTGGGTTTGCTGTGTGTGCTTATTCTCTCACCTGAGCTAGTCTATAATAATTCCTTATTGTAGGTTTCTCTCTATAACTGTAATTCTGATTACAATTTTATTGTAATTCCTCTCTGCAGGTACAGAGAGGAATCACGCTGACTCAGCACTGAAAACATGAATCAGATCAGTCCCAAAACCTAGTCATAAGCTAATGAGGTCTACCAAACACTGCCAAAAAATAAACCAGCAAATGAACATTTATGCTTTCAGAGAATCACACAGAATCACAGAACGGTTCAGGTTGGAAGGAACCTCTAGAGATCATCTAGTCCAACCCTTCCTGCTAACCTATCAGATTACAGATAGTAACAGAATTCTGAATGATGTCAAGTATACAAAAATAATCAAATTCATGAAATTTTATTCACTCATAATACATATAATAAATATATATATTAATAACATATATTATACAAGGACTGCTTTATTAAATGTCAGACTTGCGACAAAGTCCCTTTTCCTACACACTTCAGACATAAAGATATATATATTTTTAAATGTTAACTTTGAAATATGGGAACTGAATACCCATTCAAAATATGTGTCCGTTCATATTAAAATGTCAGTATACATACAGAACACAACATATACAAAAAAAGAAAAAGAACAAAAGTATGAATATAAATGGTCACATTAGCAAAAGAGAAATAAAATGAAGCTCAGGATGGAAAACAAAGCACTCGTTGCACTGGGTGCAAGACAGGAGCACAATAGGCACCTATCCGAAAAGAGCAACATAAACGTTGCTCGTCTACGTTTCTACCTTTGCCACATTTACATGCACAAACATTGTTTTTCTGCTGTCCTTTGTTGGTAACAGCTTGGCCCGCCTCCCAGGTCCTCTTCTCCAAGCATAGCTGGACCCGCATCTCCTCAGTTCCCTGTAGAAGAGATCACTGATTACCCGGCTGGTCTCCACCACCTCACCAGTGTGCGCAGTGCATGTGCCACAGAGAGCATTTGGTGTGGGCCTGGACATGCAGTAAAGCACTTTGGCCAACAGGAGCAGTGGGTCTACCAGGCATCCCAGCACAATCAGTGTCCTGCAATTGTCGTCACAACCGTGTTAATAACTCTAGATATTGAAACACCAGCTAATACAGCAGAGACATTTGTCCATAATACAAGTGTGCATACCTATCAAAATAACACTGTGTCATCTTTGATCAACAGGATTCATGCAGATGATATTTTATGCCAGTTACCAGATAGGAATTTATGTTTTCTGAATGTATGTAGTAAAATTGCTGAGTTTTTTCAGATGTAATGAAAGCAATTCCTTTTTCAAAAGTTTTTTTATTCTGCATAGTTTCAGGTAAGTATGTTGATTTGTCTAAGTTTCATGTTCATTACAACTGAAATCTAGTTACAGCAGGCTGCTGTTTCCATTAGCTAACACAATAGAAATCATAGTAATTTCATCTTAGTTCAGAATCACAATCTGTAAGGACTGCATGCAGTTGTAAAGTGTATTAGCTAGCTTTAAAAAGTACTGACTTAAACCAAGCATCTTCATGGATTTAAAGTAATAAAGTTTTTCCCAGCAGAAAGTGTGTGCTTTGCTGTTATTAAGATATAGTTAAGCTGCTTGGCAGATATTCAAATGCCACCAGAGAGATATATAAAAAAACTATTAAAAGAAAAATCAAGACATGACAGATTTTTGACGTGAAGTGCTTAAACAATCAGATATAATGCCTGTCTCTGTTTCCTGACTAAAAAAAAATAATAATAAAATTAAGAGGTGAACTTCTTCATTTAGATGTTATCAACAGACAAAAATTTAAAACTTTTAATTTAGGATTTTTTTCAACAGATACAAGGTTTTGCTCCAAACCTGGCACCAAAAAGTAATGTTTGTTATAATTCAGGTCTAATATTTCAAAGTTACACAATTCTTTAAATGCAAATAAGTGGTGAAATCCAGTTTGCTAAAAGAGCACTAAATATCTCAGATATTAGGTGAAAAGATTAATTCAGTGCCATTGAAAGATTCACCAAAGGCAATTAAAGATAAAATCAGTCAAGCTATGCCATTAGGATCTTTAAACTCACCTGTATAAACTAAGAAAATATTTTTAGACTTAAATCCAAGACTTTCCTATGTAATTTACAAGGCTGATTGGTTAAAAAGAGCATTTGCTCTTTTTCATCATCAGAATTCACTACTAGCTGTAACAGTAATCTGTCAAATTATCCTTTTTTTCTAAAGCAGTTAAGAAAATATAGATTTCCTTTATTTGTGAGACTATTTTACTTTCAGTGATAAATCTGTGTTGCTCTTAAGTTTCTGGAATAAAGACATAACAGCTTTTTAAATAAAGTTTGGACCAAGATCAAAAATATTTAGCTTTTTAACCATAAAAGGAGGTTTGTCTAGCTATTTGAAAACATACTGTTTAATTTAACCTTGCTCCAATGATATTAGGAACTAAAAGTGTTGAGAAAGTTTTAGATGCAGCAGCACAATTGTTTCTCCTAATTGAAAAGCAAATCCAGAGCAGACAAACTCTGCAAGAGCTCTCCAGGGGCTCTCACCTGCATGAAGAGGTTGGAACACCTAGTGAAGCATACACAGCTGTGGCTTGTTCTGAAACCAGACAGCAGGTACTTCAATGAGCACAGCGCTAGTCAGAGTTGAAGTTTTGAATTTGTTAAGATTTTGGAAAGCTATATTTAAAGATGTATTTGAATGGGAGAGTTCCCAGACCAAGATTCACGTGGAAAAGGAGCATTGAGGCATCTGGGACAGCTCCAATTTATCAAGAACTATTAGAAGAGCAGGATATTCCCTACTGTATTAGGATTTAGGACAAGTGCCTATAGAGATACGGGTAGGATGGATGGCACGTATGTCAGGTTATAGAGTGAGAATGACTGCATGGTCAGGTTGGCAAGAGCAGAGAAAGTCCCATAATCCATGGAAAATAATTTCCCACAAGAGTTAGTGAAATAACAATTCTTATCCCTCTACAGTTTCCTGATGTCTGGGATGCTGTAAAAGCGTTTGTGATGGAGATAATGGTGCTGGGCATGAGCCATATCAAGGCAATAGCAGGTGGATTGTCTCTGCCTACTGTCTTCAGTCGATCACCGTTAAGAAGACATTTCCTTTAAGCGTTCTATACTTGAGAAAATTGCATTTATGGTATGTAAAAGTTAGATAGCAAACATAATCAGATTTTTTAGCCTTAATATACTAGTTCCAGTCCAGTATTAAATTCTGAAGAAGTTTAAATATTGTAAAAATCCCCCTGAGGAATCTCTTGTAATTCTTTGCAATGCAATTCTTTGATATAATTGTTCCTAGAAAATGCTGTCACACACAATCACACAAAGTAAAAATAACACCAAATGCTTTCATGATAAACAAAAAAAAAAGATTGAATGCAGATTTATCCTGAAGGAGTTAACTGTTTACTTGTATAAATGAAGAACAGATGCTGGCAACCAGTTTAATGGTTCTGCAGTGAGAACTGTCTGTGAAAATGCAGTGCACGAATGTGTCTTCTGTATCATTGGAAGGAAAACATGGATATTTTTTCAGTTAGTATCTATATGCATATAAAGTATAATCAATTGCTAGCCTGAGATATTCTATCATCTCTAATGAAGTCAAAAACATTATGACTAGAGAGAATGCAAGCAATTAAGATTAACGTTAAATTAGTTTGTTTTCTCTGCAGAAGAACCCCCATAAAACAGGAGGTAAAAGGGAGGTAAGGGTGAAGATCAATAAAAACTGTAAAGAAAACCAGGAAGCAGAATGAATGTGTCTGATGGGGTGGAAGGGATGCTTGTCTGGCTGGGGTGGTGATCAGCAGGCAATGTGAGAACTCTGAGAAATAACCAGCTCATGACATTATTTCTGAGGAACAGAAATAAATTTAAATTACATTCAGGTCATGCTCCTGTTTCACCCTATCTAAATGCATTTACCATTCAGCTATACGACGAGAAAATTTTCACTTCTGCCATGAAAAATTATTTAGGCACAAGAGCTAACGTGCTCCACTGTAGTCTTGACAACGTATTACAGTTCTTCATTACAGAAGAAGAAATAGAGAAGAACAGAAGAGTGAGAATGAGAGAGAGGACAGTAAAATCTTTTGAGTTTTCAGGAATTTAATTTTAGACAAATGGGTTTTTGGGGAGGATTTCCTGCACTATACAACACAAAAAATAACGAATCACTTCTAGTTTCACATAGAAGACTTGGAAATGAGTCAGAAAGGACATCATAATTAATTCACAAAGGACCACAAAAGGAGTTACTCTTTGCACGATATGTTGTAGAGTTCCCCTTTCACTTAGGTATTCTTTGGGTCTGCAGAATTCCCTCATCCTTTGCACTCTGTGTCTTCTCACACTTTGCAAGCTCACTCTCAAGCCAGTGGTAATTCTATCTTCAGCCAAAGAGGACTTAATAGGAGAATTAGCCAAAGAGGAAATTGAGCATGGTGACCAACCTGAGGCCTTTAGTTTCCTTGGGCAAACAGCAGTAAGGAGCATTTGGGAGTTTTGAGTAGGATTTCTTAAGAAATGGCAATTCAGGCTGCAGCGTTTGTTCCCCTGGGGGCATTGATACCACCTCACATTAACCCCCCAGCACAGGTTCCTAGAGTGGGAAGAAAACTATCATGAGACAGCAGAAGGACAGCCCAGGACAGCTGAGGGGTGTTTATCTAGCAGATAAGAGGGAGAGAAAGAGGTCTGAACGTTGTGTTTGGGGAAATGCAGAAGAGAAATAACACCCACATTTTTTGAACATCTTGCTGGGTAATATACTGTTATGCATGAAGTCGGTTATACAGTGATATATCTGAGTGCTAAATAAAATTGGGTCATTATTGTTAACCGTTTTGTGTAACAAATATATTCATTGCCACTGATATGAGTTTAACATATTTGTTTAACCACTGGGCGAATCTTCCGCAATAAAGTAATTTTACAATTGTTTAATGAGATCTACTTCTGCTTTTGTAATCTCTAATTTTCAAGGAAATAATAACATTACTGCATAATCAACTGGATTATTTGATGCTAATAACTAATTAATGTATTTCCATAGCAGATATTACAGAATTTTTATAACAATTTTGATTAAAATATGCAGTTGCAAAATTATTTCAGTGCTTTAAAAGTAATATGTAACTACCATATAAAAATATGCAACAAGTGACATCACACAAGAACCTACATTCTTAACATATTGCTATATTAAAATTACTTATTTAAATGTATAATATTAATTGCCAATTAAAATTAAATTGAATTTATATGTTAATATAATACTTTCATGTAAAATTACTGTTATAAGAAAATACTTGAGACAGTCAGACTGTCAGTTCATTTTTTTTCTTTCCTGAGAGTAGACTTCTGACCTGAGAAAATGTTTGTTTTGTACTCTTAGGTTCCTCTTTCTTTAGAACTATTTATATATTTAGCTTGCCTTAAAAGTACTATTTCTTGTGATCTTTTTCCCTTTTAATACATAAATCACACAATTTATTACATTGCTGCAAGATTTCTCACCTTATTTTGGTCTACTGTTGACAATGTAATGGAGATCTAGGGATTGTCTGAAGAATCCTTATTGTGGTCCACAGCATTATAAATTAGTGATTTAAATTTTGTCTAACATGTGATTTTTTTTTTACTGCACTGAGATCAGTATTTTTGGTCAAAAGGCAAGCACCGCAGAAGGTCCTAGCTGCTGCAAAGCTGAATACTACCATGGCTGCTTTTTTCAGAGGCAGTTAGTCCTCTTTCTATTGCCTCTAGGGCTACCTCCTCTGCTGCCAGGTGTTCGGGCCCTGAAAAGGATGCACATCAGTCCACAGAGCCCACACAGGCATATATCCAGCATAAATGTCCCAAGGAAACAGAAAACTCAAATGTCTGCCATCCAAAGGACTAGCTTTTCTGCCAGGTGCTTTCTGTGAGTGTTATCTCAAAGCACTTTTCTGTTTGTTTATTTGTTTATTTGTTTTCCTGAGGGCATCTATGCAGAGCAGAAGTAGAGGCACTGGGAGGGAGCAATACTAAGAGGGAATCTTTTGACAGTGTTTGATTTATTCATAAGATACATGTGGCAACTATGAATGAATAATGTCTTATAGATGTTATAAGATCCTCTAGATGTTATTCTTTGTCTTTAAGATTGTGTTTATGAACTTTGAGCACACTTGCAACATTATTCCTTTTCTTAAGTGGAATAAATGAGAACATAGGGTGACCAGAGTGGAAAATAAGTGTTACACACGTAAAGTCAAAAACCAACTTAATCTTTATGTGCATCACTTATTTCAGGATATGTTCCACAATGTTTACAAAACAGTGTGATTCCTCAGGGAGCATCGTGTCCCTCTCCTGGCCACCTCTAAGCTGAGTCATCAAGTTTGTCGATACCCACCATCCCCAAAATGCTCTCCTATGACCAGAACTTACAACCTCCCCCATCCAAGGTACCAAAACTAACAAGCCAAAAACTAAGAAGTGCCTCCATGTCAGAGACATCACTTTGATACCAGCAGGTAGAAAGGGCCTCATTGGTGAAGCGACAGAAAATGTGGTTCCAGTATGAGGCTAGCTGCAGCTTATTTTCTCACCACACTGGTATCCTGTTTCCTGGAGTTACGAATAGGCTACATATCACTTCTCCTTCTCCTTCTTCTTCTTCTTCTTCTTGTTCTTGTTCTTCTTCCTCTTCTTCAAATTGCTGATTGGCCTTCAAAGATGAATAATCTGGCTCTAGGATTTTGGTGAACTGGTGGGAAGTTTTGAGCCAGTGTTGCATGAGATGGGGACTAGGACATTACAGCTTCTAACATGGTGACATTGTGGAACATCTGAGAAGACTATGTGAGGTGAGAAAATAGAGGAAATAACTACACAAGGACTTTGAGATTTGTTTTTCCAAAGTTCAAAGATCATGAAAATTCTTCTTTGGAAGTTGTTGCTTTTGCATCACAAACTTGACTTTAGAATAGATAAATAAAAGTACAGGTTAGTGATTGAGTTTCTCTTAGACAATATTAGAATTAAAAATAACTCATAACCTAAAGTAATTAGATAATTAGGTTAAAAGATTTTGTTCTGAACAGAATTCAGCTCTTAACCACAATATTCAAGAGCATGTTCTTGAATAAATATTATTCCATATAAACTTATGGATCTGAAATGCTACAGATACATGATGGGGAAGAATCATCTGCCAATCATAAAACAAGGATATAAGATAAAAAAAAAACACCTGTTTTATGTTTCAGGAAATTTTCTTTTTTTCTTGTACTCTTAGAACAATTTCTTGGTGGAGAATGGCAGCTAAAACTCAGATTTTAAGTGAGTTATTCATTTAGTGAAGCAAAAGCAGAAGCAATCTAGGACTCGAAAAGAAACAGCTGTATTGACAAAAAGGGTCTAATTGACAGCCTCTCTCTTCACTTGAAAAGTACTATGTCTATATAATACAATCTATGTCTATATAGTACAAGACTGTGCTATGTGTTTTTAAGCAACACTCACTTCCAGAACCTCTCGCTCTTGTGGAATATTAATAAAATAAACTGAGAGAATGCATAAGGTCAGGTTCATATATATTACTGTGAGGATTGTAACGTAGATACAACAGACAGTCCAGACGGTGGGACTGAAACTGGAGAGGAGAGGAGAGGAGAGGAGAGGAGAAAAGTTCAGAAAAAAAAATAGAACATCAGATAGGAGAGGAGAGGAGAAACCTTCAGAAAAAAAAAATAGAATTTCAAATTTGACATCTTCACTTTTGCAAGCCTGCCACCCTTTCCATCACTACATGAATCTCTTCCCAGTGCTTTGATGATGTGTTTGCTACCTAGAAAGCCTGAAACTTTATTTCCTCAAGTGTTTCTTCATTTGCACAGGCAATGATGGACTTGATTTTGGGCTGTTTTCATTTTCTTTCCAAAAAAAAAAAAAAAAAGCTCAGTTATCTAGTTCTGCTTTTCTCAGGAGTTTGTCATTAGCAGTTCATCTAAGTACCAGCAAAACAAGGAAAGCAAATGACATGAAGATAAGGCCTTGGTTTTAGATCAGTGACTATTCTGATATTCTGACACTACTTCTTGGACTTAATAGTGTATATCTTGAACAAAGATAATCTCCCACAGAAAGAAAGAAAGAGTTTTACAGAACCTGATAGGGCTTCCTACTGCCTCACAACGAGCTTCAATACTCTGCACTCCAAATTCAGTTTTTCTCCTCATGTGCACATTAGATTCTCAGATTGACTATTTTTCTCAGTCGTATCTCCATTTATAAATAAACTTAGTGTGTCTATTTACTGAAAAATACATTCAGATTGCTTGTAAAGGTTGGAAATCTAGGTTTCCTTTTTAGTTTTGCCATCAATGGATGGACACAGTAGGAAATCATTCAACCTCTGGTGCTGTAGTTTTCTCATTTACAGATCTGGAGATGATGGTGAATTAATGTGTAGGCCTTTTGCATTTAGGCACACGATTTGTTTCCAAACTAGGAGGTTACCTTTGATATGTAGTCAATTAAGGTAAGCTTCTAGAGAGGCAAACTGAGCAAAATTATAACCTAAATGATTTTAATCTCTTGTTCGAAGTAAATGGAGAAAGTAATGTTTTTTTCAGATGAACAACCTATCACACAGCTTAAAGAGAGGCAAATACTTTACAGAAGATAATTTAGGAAGAGATCAGAGGTTTTCAGAAGGTAAAAAATATATTCTTGATTTTGGGCTGACTGTTGGAGCGACTATTTCCAAAAAAGTTATCTACTACAGACCAAAGGGTTCTACACATTTTTTTTTTAAGATGCTATTATTAAGTTCCTTTACAGGATAACATATTTGTACCACAGTACTCAACTTTGTATCAGGAAAAGGCCCTAAGCAAGCTAATGTAACTTAGAAATTAGGTCTACTTTGACTCCTACAGATCTGTTCCAGACTAAATGAATCTCACAGGCAGTCACCTGAAGTTGCTTATATATCAGCTCTTAAAAAGAATGAAAGAATAGTGATTGTTATACTCATATAAACCTATGCAGTAAATAAGGATAGTTATTACCAGTTTTCATTTGATATTCTTGTGGCAAAATAGTGATGTGAACGGGACATTTTTTCTGCTGATTCTACAATGACTGTACAAACTTGATAAATGCATCAACATTCTCCTTCCCTTTTTCTCTTCTGCCTTCTTCCTCTCTATGAGCGGCCTTTCCAGGTCATGTAGGCTAAATAACAAGCCTAGCTACTATGCGGTAAAATCTTTCTAGGGAAACAGCAACTGATGTAGAACAGTTTCGGCCATCAGAGCTGCCGTTGATAGCGCTCCAGATGTTTTCCAATCCACGTGGCATAGTCTTTCAGGATCAACTTGCTATAATTGCACACGTAGCCCATAGCAGCATTCACCTCTTCTTAACTAAAGACATCGGCTATGTAACCACCTACATCTGTACTAGCCACCAGAGGAATCCTTTACAATCAATGGATAGAAATACTACTTTTGAGGTGCCATTCCTTTGGCCTGTCTTAAACTTCTCTAAGAGGATGAGGATAGTCATATCCTCAAAACATCTGCATCTCATTTTCAAAGGGAAAACAAAGCCTAGTCTGGTTAACACAGCTGTGGATGTCTACATTTAAGTCAGTTGAATGCCCTTAATACCATATCCTCTTTAACTTCACACAAGGTCACAAGCTATGCCACCCTGAAACCCTGAGTCACAGAAACCTCTGAACTCTTCAGTGTTATGTGGATCTAAATAAATGCAGAGATTGCTACACGAGCTTGTCAAGCATGCCCCAAGATTAACAATCCTCATAGATTTTAAGCATAAATTATTAGTTTAAATCTCCCCATACTGACCCTCTGACTTCTGCTCAATGGAAGAGGAGAAAATACTTCTCTCCTTAGTCTCTGATAAGCCAATTGACCTTACACCCCTTCCTTCACCACCTGGGCCCAGGAGCAAGCACTTACTCCAAACAGAAGTAGTGATGTGGGGAGAGGGATGAAGATGGTGTGGGAGTACCTGAAGAGCAGGAGTATTTATATAAACATCACCTTATGAAAAGAGTAGTATTACAGCTCATGTTATTCTGTTTAGAGGTACAGATTATTTAGGCTTATAAACACAAGAGTTAGTTATTTGAAAATTATTCTACAAAACACAGCCATAAAACACCCCTCTTTTAACTAGGGCTTCCCGCTCTCCTGCTTCTGTTGTTAATTGATAAAAATGCTGTGACAAGCTGGAAAAAAACCCCTGTTACACACAGTTTGTCTTGTTCGTGTGTGCCTGCATGCCTGGAGTTAAATCAAGAACGGGTTATTCAAAGAAAGAACCAAGCAGAACAGAAGACTAGTTACAAGACTAGTAATAGAAATAAGCATTTTAGATATGCAAAAGTTATCAGTGCCCTCTCCCTCTGGGCCAGAGCAGTCACAAATGATAGTCAGCAGAATTGAAAAAGATGGCAGAGAGAGAGGAGAAGCTGCTCAGCTTGGGCTATGGAAAAAAACACCAGGCAAGGAGAGAGAGCGTACCGTTCCTGCCAAAACAGAGAGAATTGCAATACACAGAACCTTCTTGTGCAACGCACAGGGAGATTTATGCTGCCATTATAGAGACTTCATCTGAAACACCATGATGTGTTTTATGAGGATGTGCTATGAACCAGAGTAGGGAGCATGCTTGGGCAATTTTCTTTCTTTCTTTCTTTTTTTTTTTTTTTTCTTTTTAACTTTCGTTATTTTTCAGGCTATTTCTAAAGCCAGACTGGTTCCCAGCTCTGTTTTTTTTTTTCAGTGGAGCCCCAACAGCCCCTGTAAAGAGCAGCCTGCCCATGGATCAAAGAGGGCTTTAGGCTGGCACTGACACAGGCCTCTGGAGCACCCACAGCCTACCTAAAGAAAGAGCAGGAGGCTTTCGTTGTGTGGCTAGGTGTTACATGCTTGGTGATTTTTAAATGATATTTTGTTTTGAAGAAAGTCTAGGCAGGCAGAGGCAAGTGATTCAGCCACCTTAACACCTCCTTAGGGGCCAACCCTTCCAGGACCTGCTGACACAAAACAAGGTCTCTGGACCAAAAGAGGGAAGCTGAGCTCCTCCTAGGCAGGGGTGAAAACTGAAGGCCTGACACTGAAGAGGAGCTCTGACTTCTCTAAAGGAAACCAGCTCAACCAGCAGACTAGAAGATAGGTGAAGTGAAAAATGAAGCGGCTATTAGAAATTATCAGTGAAAACTTCTTCAGGGCATAATTTAACAAATGCTTTTCCCTTTTTATTCTTTAATAAGTAAAACACGAACTTTTCTTGGAGTATTTTCTCACAAGAATGCTTTTCCAGTTTTACATAGACACACACATACAGAAACCATATTTTTCTATTAAAATCACATTTACTCAAACAGTGATCCAAACAGCAGCAACTTCAAGCACAGCCAAATTCCTCCCATCAGTCTGTGTACTACAGTGAGCTGAGGAAGTGTCTTACCGAACACTTGGCCCAACCACAGGAAATGCTGGAAGCCTCCAGTGAACTGAAAGGTGGAAGTGGTGATTCTCTTCTAAACCAGGTACTTCCAGTGAGTAGTGCATCCTATTTTGCTGTGCAACAGTAAACGCCAAGCAAGGTGCATATCAATTAGACATCTGTGCTGGCAACAGTTTGTGTTGAATCTTGTCATAGTGAAACCAGGCAATGAACTTTGAGACTAATCATGCTTTTCTTTGTGGGATATTATATCAAAACAATATTTTACATGGAGCACTATGGCTAAACGGTTTCTTGGAGAAGTTTATTGTAAGCTAGGGTATTGTTCATAGTTATTGCATTTTTCAGGCACTGCCAGAAATAGGGCTGAGATCGAGGGTTAGTTGGCCATTCCAGGACAGAATTTCTGCACAGTCTTTTCCTCAGCCGGACATATCGGGACTTCTGCAAAACCTTTTCAAGAAATATCAAAACAATTACATCAATTTTTTCATCCATAAGTCGCTGGTGGGCCATGTAAAATGTTGTCTTGAAGCTTCCACTTTTCATATATTTATTGGTAAGGACAAATATGGTCTTTTTGCTCAGCCGAATGCTCTGGGAAAGGTTGTCAAAGACTGGCTGTCCTGGGAGCCAGTCCCTTTCTTCCAGGCATAGATTGAACTGTCTGGCCTTTTGATCTTCTAGTTTTCCAACCAATTCTGTCATTACCCACTCATTCACAGCTGGATCTTTACTGTCATAGGCAATAAAGGCATCATAGCAAGTATCTGCTAAAGGTAAACGGCGATAGCCCTTCAACTTGGCAGTACAGTAATGGTAACTGTACCACACATCCCAGAAATAGAGATGGCTCATAACTGCAAACATCATAAAACCTAGGATAGCTGAAGATGATACAGCATACAGGATCAAATAGGAGGTGTCTAACTCACAGGTATACAGATCTAAGAAAACCACACTCTTCCCTCTATGTGCCCCTGGGCCAGCACAGGTCACATCTGTGGCCAGGAGTGGAATAGTCACCTGGGTCTGATTGATCCACCAAACAAACCACACTGCATCACAGTTGCATTTGAAAGGATTGCCATGCAAAAGCAACATCTTCAGATTGTTAATGACATTTTCAGGAAAGCTAGATTTCTTAATTATTTGGATCTTGTTTGAGCTGAGATCCAGGTATTTCAAATTAAAAGCACCTCTGAGAAAATGTTTGGTGAGCCGTTTAATGTGATTGTTTCTGAGTATCAGTTTTTGGAGGCTTGAAGAACAGTTGGACAGTTCTTCGGCAACTGAAGGCAGAAGATTATTGCTAAGGTCCAATGTTGTTAATTTCTTCAGGAACCTAAGCATTTCCCATCTGAAAATCTTCAGTTTGTTATTGGTTAAGTTGAGCATCCTGAGTTCAGAGGGCATAGCTTCAAAAACATCAGCAGGCAAAGAAGCGAGAGAATTGAAGGAAATATCCAGTTCCTCTAGGCTGGTCAGATTTTTGAAGAATGAGAGGTATCTAGCATTTCCTTCCATCCATAAAACATCTAAGCGATTTCCTTTGAATTCTAAAACTTTGAGAGATTGGCTTTCCATCCCTGTATTAATAGAGGTAGAAATCTCATTCTCATTCATCATCAACTTCTTCAGATAAGACAAGTTTTTCATAAAATTAAGCACATGTGTAACGCCTTCTGCAAGAAAATAATGTTGGTTATTGCTTAGATCTAGAACTTCTAGAAATTTCAGCTCTTTGAAAGCAGTTGAGTATAGCAAATCAATCCGATTGTTAGAAAAATCCAGATATTTTAGTCCAGACAGGTAGGAGAATTCACTTCCATTTAAAGTTTGACTTACTGCATTACCTGACAAGTTGAGGCATCTGAGGAAACCAAGATCCTGAAAATCTGAAGGACTAATAAAAAATATGTTATTTCTGCTTAAATCCAAAGTTTGTCCATACCCCAGGCAATCCTGATTAACCAAAGGTTGGTAGGAAGCAGCCTCTTTGTCTTTGGACTTGCAACTTCTCCCATATTCATCATATCGGAAATAATGCATATCTTGTAATATTTGCCTGTTGTACTGCTCTACTGAAATGCTGGGATTAGAGCAAAATCTGTAACAGTTGCCTTCACCTGAAGAAGGAGAAATTTTATTCACTGATAGGTCAATGAATTTCAGACCTGGGAATTTTTTGAACACTTTCAGATCAGCAACTTTGATAAAATTAGTTCCAAGATCCAGTACTGTCAGATTTTTAAGACTAAGCAATGGATTTAGATTTTCTTGCCTCAGTTCTTTAAAGACATAACCCCTGAGCCTCAGAGTTTCTAGGTTAACAAGGGAAGAAAATGTCTTAGATAGGTTCAAAGATGGAGAATATACCTGCAGTTGAAAATTAAAGGACAAATCAAGTTCTACAAGACTAGGAATAAGCTTCAAAAACTGAGCATCCCCAATCTCCTTTGCAAGGAAGTTTTGGGAGAGGTCAAGCTCTTTGAGATTCACAGTGTTTTTAAACCAGCTGCTGGGTATTCTCTGAAGAGAGTTGCTGTGAAGTCGCAGAATTTTTAATTGTTTCAAGGACTGGAAAGCGTTTTGATGTATCTCTATTGTGCCTTTGGGGCAGGGAGTACAAGGATATGGGGCATTATAGCACCGTGGGCAATTACCACTCAGATCAAGGATTTCTAGGTTATGAAGGGCAATTAAGTCATGTTCATGAATCACTTGAATCACGTTATTGTAAATATACAATTCCTTTAGAGTTGATGACAAATTGGGTGGAATATAAGTTAAGTTGTTAGACTTCAAGGACAGTATTGTTAAATTTTTCAGGTCCAGAAATGCAGTTTCTTCAATTTCAAATGACCTATAGCAGGGATTGCGGTAGTAGCAGTTCTGTCCCAAATATAGTACCTCTATGTTTGTTAGTTCTGACAAATTTGCTCTTGTAATGGAAGAGATGCTGTTTGCTTCCAGGCTTAGCAGACGTAAAGCAGTAGGAAGGCCCCGTGGTATTTCCACTAGCTGGTTTGCATCCAAATACAATGACTTCAGTCTTGTCAATGCAGCAAAACTGCCAATCTCAATCTGTGGTGGACTGATACAGGCATTGTCTTTGGGTCCCAGTTTGACTGGCACACAGTTGCACCTGAAGTCAATCTCCAGAAGGTTTCTGAGATGAGCAAAGGATGTTGGATAGACATGTGGGATATGGTTAATAGTGAGGGTAAGATTGGTAGCATTTGTAGGGATTCCTTGGGGGATTTCCGTAAGGCGACGATCAGTGCAGTCCACTCTTACAGTAGCTCCAATGACTTCTACATCACAGGGTAAACTTTTGGGAAACCAAATTCCTGACAGCATCTTTGGAAATACGAAGAGCAAAACATATGGCAATGCATTTGGGATCTTTGTATAAGGCACCTAAAAATATGAAAACAGTGAGGTATTAATTTAATGCAATGGGAATATATGGCATATCACATCAACCGTATTTTGTATATTATCAGATCAAAGATACATCTAAGCCAGGGACCTTTCGCCCCACACTGGCTATTAGTGCAGGAAGGATGCTAAATCTGGGAAATTCATGTATGGGTATTTCCTCGGCTGCTTTCTGAGCAACAAGAAGGCCAAAGTCCCACAGGAATATAAAGAACCTGCCAAAATAAATCATAAGTCTTTGCAGTCTTGCCTACTTTAGAGACTGGTGTTCACTATGGGGAGAACAATGGGGTATTAATGATTCACAACATACTAGTTATTTCCTCGGCAGAAGTCAATGTCAAAGAAACCTTGTCCTTTTGAGGAGAAGTACCTGGTCAGGTAAGCAGACTGTCCAGGTCTTGGTTTGCACAATCCAGGTAGAGGGACTGTGAGCATTTTGCTGCCTTGCAAAGCTCCATAGCTGCTTGCATCTAGTACCAGCCTTGGACTGGTCAAGACATTTGAACATGGTCAAAAGCCCAACAATCAAAATCCAGATTTCTCCCTCGATAACCCATTTTTTAAGGATTGGAAAGCAATACAAGGCAGAGGGAATATTGTTTAATAACCAGAATTATTTATGCATGGAATTACACTGACCCAGTTGAAAATCAGACGATTGGGTAAAATTTCAAAGATATATGAAAATATTTTTTTACCTTCAGCTGGCATATATAATTAGGACCTTCTCATCCTATCAACAGTATGACTGAAACATATTTTGCAGGTAACACAGATGTAGAGGTTAAACAGGGCTGCCTGTTGTATCCTCTGTTTACTTAGACCACTGTATCTCCTCAGTTATGTTCTTCTGCTTTACTTCACATAACAATGCTAAGTCTATTTTTCATTTATATGTCTACCTAGACGAGTGACCAGTAAGGAAGCAAATGAAAGAGAAGCTAGATCAAATCTCATGCAGCACTGCACTTCTCCTCTGTGAATTCAAATACCAAATGAGGTTACTTCAGAGATCTATTCAATCAGCTTTTGAAAACAAAGCTCAGGAAAGAAAGAAAAAAGCAAAAACCTGCTGCCAACCTCGAACTGTCATATAAAACTCATACCAGTAACCTGGTATTCTGTATGACCACAGCCTTTCCTCTGGCATGACTTCCTTCCTTTTGCATTGCTAGGAAGTATTACAGAGGTTTCTTCAACAGATCCACAGAAAAGAGAAAGGTACTTAAATATCCAGGATTTTACACATGACTATCACTATACACATACTCAGGGAAAGCTGAAAGAATGACCTAGAGCAAGACCATAAACATGAATTCCAAGTCTGGAATTCTATTTTCATTTTCATTATTATTGACTCTTTTGATGGCATTTGTTAAAAACTGAAATAACTTTAATTTGGGTTACAGTAATTCACTTTGGAAACTCACCCAGACTGAGGCCACTAGATAAGATAGTTCACCAGGGTCTTCAGAGTGGTCTAACCAATCCACTTTAGAGGCTGATTAACTTTTCTGATTTCCTGATATAGACAAGCATTTGGATGAAAATGGTGAATAAGAATAATCAGAGCAAGTGGAGAGCTAATCAGGAGAAGATAAAATGCATTCAATTTCTCCTGTTATCTTTTATTTTATAAAACTCTTCTCCATTAATATGGTCAGAGAAGTGGGAAGTGGGAAGGTCAATACCATTGAGATTAATTACATGGAAAACTAAAGATCTTTGGAAAAAAAGGAACATTTCAGATGTTGTAAACATTTGTAAACATTACATGTGGTAAACATTTTCCTTCTTCCTTTTCCAAAGGGCTCATTGAATCCTGCATGCAAGTGGCTGTTTATTAGGATAATGCAGCCCTAAGAGGTCTCACCCTAACAACTTAGCTGTCCTTGGCTCCACATCTCCATATGACTGCCTCTCTTCCCCTTCCAGGCATTATGCACCCTGGGGGTCCACAGTTCCTGTGAGCCAAGGGAGATTCCCATAAAACATGGCAGAAAGTTGGGAAACCACAGACTCTCCCTGAACAGCAGGACATGTCAGACCATCACACGGATGCCTTTTACATGCATCCATTGATGCGTGCCACAACAGCGTGCAGAGTACAAAACCATCGCCCATGTAACTGTCTACCAAGCAAATTTCTCATGACTGCAATGGATTAGATTTCAACAGCTTGCACTGCCTTGCGAGGACACTGTCTTGCATTGTCCTTAAGAGAAATGCTGAAAGATTTTATGCTGCCAAGATAATAGCTGCCAGCATCGTAACTGGCAGCATTGTAACTTATTAATTTTTATTACTACAGTAGTGCATTTTATTTATTAGTGCTATTCATTCAAGTCCATGCGTTGACATTTAGGCCTTACCTATCACTGAAATGTATGTTTAATGGCAATTTTAAAATAAGGAAGGAAAACCTCTGCACTGGCTTGGGAGTCAAAACGAAAGATTTACCGTTCCTTGAGGAAAAGCTAATCAGAATCTACCTTTTAAAAAGATTTACTAAACCAGATTAAAACCCTCTGTAGTTTGTCCAAGCACTAGACTAGGGTTTGGGCAATGTGGAATTGCTGTCTAGATCATTGCGAACCTTCTACATGAACTTGTACTCAGATACCATGTTCAACCACCTAATCTTAGGCTTTTACCAAAAGTTCCTCCCTTTAGTGCCATCATCCTGGGCCCTGGCATTGAAGAGAGAGGGGGAGAGAAAGGAGAGAAGCCCCCTTCAGATTTCTGCATACGGACAGAGTTCTGAGTAGCTACGCTCCTAACACAGACTCATTGGCCACATGCCCAAAACTAGGTGCAATGAATCTGGGCCTTAGATACCTGCACAAATAACATTTTTAAGTAAGTTCCTTAAGATGCCAAAATATGCATATTCAGATTTTCAAAATGTTCCGATCATGAACTTTGGGCAATTGCTATATACATAGGAACTGAAGTGTCTTTGTGGAGCTAACTGAGCTCCTAACATCGTTAGGCTTCGTTTCTGTTTTATGTGTTTCTTCTTCCTGAAACCCTTTTAGTCTAATGTCTATTTATATTGTAAACAGTTACGCTATGATGCTGTGTCTAACTATTTTCAGGCATAACATGCAGTGTTATTACAACAGCAAAAAAATCGTAAAAATTTGAAGAAATAAATAACGATAAGTTGTGCAAAGTCTCTGGAATGAGAAAAAAAAGCATAAAAGGAAAGCTAGTGTAACAATGCGAGCTGTCGTTTTCTCTGTGATTATGCTTGGTTCTATAAAAAGTTAAAAAAGCACTAATATTAATTGAACACCTGCATAAACCAAACATACATTTTTTTTTCTGTAGTTAGTTCATACATACTCTAAAATGTCAAAGGTTTGAGAGAAAGCAGCTTCTTAAAAGTTACAGATATCATAGAACACATTATTATACTTGGTCTGTATTACATTAGTGTGAAGAAATGCTATGCATGCCATTATGTATGGCAGCTTATAACCACAACAGCTAATTTGAACATGTAGAAAGAAAGAAAGAAAGAAAAAAAGGAAGATAACATTCTTAAAAATCTCCCAGTATTGTTCCAGTTAAAGATTTTTAAGAACAAGTTTAAAATTAAAGTTTAACCTACCATTTTCTGAGCTCTTCCAAGTCTGAAAGGTTTGTTGTTAGATGACACTAATCAATGCAGAAGAAAACAGCAGAAAAGGGGTCCCCACTGGGTCAGCTCAGGTACAAAGGAGAGTAGACCAAGACATAATTCACACCAGACAACACAGTAACCACTACTCTTTCTTCTCCATGGCTGAACTGCAACTTGGAGAAATAATTTAATGTGAAACAACTGCCGCAACCCACTTCCTCAAATATTTGTCTTAAAAATTGAAACAGCAGTACCTCCACCCTCTTTTACTTAGCATAAAAACAACTGAGAGCACTCTTCTTTTTTTTCCCCCTTCTATACAAATTTACACATTACTCATAAATCCACGTGCTGCTGTGTCAAAAGATTTCATTCCTTTGGTCTCATATGCAGCAATTGGTTCTCTTCTTTGCTACATTTGTTCGTGATTTTCATTTTAAGCTGTCTATTTTACCCAGTCTCCTTCCTTCAGCAACTGTATTAAGACCTACCCCAAGAAGGTGAACAGACAGGAAACCCCACTGGAAAACAATTGCAAAATACTTGCAAGGAGAACATAATATTAATCAGACAGGAGATGAATGTGCTACATGCATTTGCTTGAGACAAACAAGGTTTGCAGAAGTCAAGTTCCTTTTTCTCCCCCTCTCCCTTTTTTAGTGTAAACTGCATGAACAGGGAAAGA
>NW_010578558.1:292834-323822 GCF_000705375.1 Tinamus guttatus | reverse complement strand
GTCTGGGATTTGTTCCGGCTGATGATAGGGCCGAGAACTGGGCTGTTAATAAAAAATCAGTTGAATGAATAAGTGAAGGGGACTTAGTGGGAGGAAACCAAAGTGAAGCAGAAAAACAAAAAAAGATAGTGGTAAGAGCATAGGAAACACCATGCAATTCAGTGAAAAAAGCATGGGAGAGAGTGTAGAAAGGAAGAACTTGAAAAGAACCTGGACATAGTCAGTGAAAAGCATTTCATGAACGTAGTGCTCCTCTGCAGAGTTTCATCCTTAGTTCCCAGGCTTAACAGGCAATGCTAGTTCAATGGTTATCATATTTGAATACTTTTTTTTTTTCGGTATTTCTTCTTTCCCTGCATATATTTTCTTTACATTTTAAACAGCAATTCATGATTTCTCTGGCTGGTGTGCAGCTGAAGAACTCATTTCAAAAGACCAAAACTGCAACAATCAAGACAGAAAGGTTTTGCAATCATTCTTGAAAATTTCTCGTTAGTGGTTGAGACATATGGATATGAACAAATCCAAGAAAGTTCACAGAAAAAAACAGAACATTTACCACCATTAGGATTTCAATCAAGGGCTAAGAACGGGCTCATTAACTCACTATTGGTTCAGGATTCGATTTCTCTATTTCTCAAACTTTGTGCCTGATTACTAAAAATACTATAATAAAACATGAGTCTTCCACAATTGACTGGTAGCAGTATTTTTCTTTTCATGAAAGTGTCCCTGAGCTTTTCATTTGGGGCTATTATAAATAATGCAAATGTCTCACTAAAATCCTGCTGAGTTCTGCAAGACCATTCAGCACATTTTTGGTAAGAGGAAAATATTCATTGCAAGCAGTGTAGTTTTAACTGTTCCACTCAGAATATTTCAAAGACTGTGAACCACCAGAGTAGAGAGTTAGGCTGAAGTCATTTATAGTTATTCAAATCAATATAAAACCAATGTATTTAATTAATTGCAAAGCAGTACCTAAGAGAATGGCTGTGCACCAACTGAAAGCGGAAAGTTTATTTCTACTGCCACCTAAACATATCCCCAGTGTACCATATTGAAACACAGATTGAACATGATGCCCTTTCACTTTAGTAACTTTTAAGTAGGTTTTCAAAGACACGATCACGACCCAACCTTGTTAATTTTCAATAGGTGCGCAATGTTTTTGGAAATCTGCCTTGCAGGCTATAGCTACAAATTTCAGAAGCTTTAATAACTGTACAGATTTTTTGCCCTTTCTTTTTCTTTTGGATTTTTTTTTGGGGGGGGACTAAATTGGATTTTTTTTTCTTGATTAAGAACAACCTGCCATTCAGCCACGAGCATTTGAGTTTCAATTCCGTGTAGAGTGAAACTGCAACTAACTGAATGCTAAAAGAAATGCAGAGATCTTTTATTTTCCTCTTTTTTTTCCTTTCCTTTTTTATTATTTTGATCTAAGAACTGTGGGAAGCAGAGTACAGCAATATTTCCCTTCAGAAGGTGGAGGTGAATGCAGGGGAGCTCAGCAGTCCAAAACTTCAGAGCTATAATTTTGACTTTTTGAGGCACCAGGGAGTCACTGCCTTACTGATTTTAAAAATCTCAGGTTTGCTGCAGACATTGGGCAAAATCTTTCTTGGCTGTTGTGAAATACAAAGTAAATGAAAGCAGAAAAGTACTTCCTACTGCAACATGTGCCAGGAAAGGTCGGTGGTAACAGCAAATGAACTTGTCTACCTTGCAGATGAAGCATATCATTTAACATAGAGAAAAAGTTTTAAATTTAATCTCTTTAATCCTTCTCCTGCAAGTCAAAATGAAAGCAAACTACTGAACATAAAACATTTTTTTTTCCTCCTAAATGACAGCTCACGCAAATCACTTCCTTTGTTTCTCAAAATCAGGGTTCTACTGTGTTTAATGTAAAGCAGGTAGTTTAGTTAAAGTCTTACATCATGCCTTTTCAAAGGCATACTGCATAACAAAAATTATGTTAGCACCCTAAGTATTCATTGATAGTATTATGTTTGGGGTGTGACATTGCATAATTTATCCAAGAAATTATCACAAAGTTGCTCAATTTTTGAAATACGTAAGATGTCTCTTTAAATTGATGTGGACAGATGTACTAAGCGAAGCACAAAGAGAAATGGATAGGAAAATTGAGGAAATGGTAACAAAACCATTTGCAGAAGCCTTAAGGACAGTAAAATTGTAAAAAACCCGCTGAGAGCTGTTGCAGAGTTTGTAGGGGAGGGCACTAAAAATAACCAAAACAATAAGCAAAAGGCAACGTTGAGAAGATCAGCCCACGGCAAGGGCACAGCGGGTGACGACTGGTTGCTTTCAGATCAGCCCGTGAGAGGGGCGATGCTCCCAGCTCTGTGCTAAGAGCTTGCCCAACCATCCGGCACTGCAGCACGTCACTGAGGGGGCGCCTATCATCACAGAAAAACTCTGTTTCCAGGTTTTGAAAACTTATTACCCCACGCCAGCACAATGCCAGGATTTCCCATTTGGCACCTACCAAGCAGAGATCCATTTGCCACATGGGCAACATCTAGCTCAGGCAAGTAAGGCAGGCAGCACCCATAGCCTCTTGCTTGCCCTGTGTTGTATCGTTCAGTCTCTTTTCCCTCTTCCACCTTTGCCTGTCAGAACCGGCTCCCTTCAACGATCGCCCCTCAAGTGTCAGTCATGACGAGACACAGGGGAGGGTGCAGAACCAGGATTCAGCACGTAGTGACTGAGGGACAGCTTGGAGAGGGCCTTGTGCAGTGAAGGTGCCAGGTTATGCACAGGCTCAGGGATTGCTGCACACAGCCACCCTGCCTCAGGAAGGGCCTCCGCTTCTGACGTCGAAATGCTGCCGCCCGTGACACCACCTTTCAAAAACGCTGCAAGCACTTCTACACTAGAAAGTAAAATAATTACACTTTATGGCCATAGAAGAGGATTAGTCAAATTAGCATTTTGTGGGGTTTCGTTTCATCTCTGCCTAATTCTGCACATGCTACAGAGGTCCTAAGAGGAAGGCTACAGTACATTGAGGAGTTAGTGATCCACCTAAGTTGACCTGAATAAACACAGGCACGTACTGTACTGCAAATCAGCGGCTTTCAGGACTGTGCTGGACTCAGCCAGCTGCTTGTGGTGGAAGCCCACAGAATGCCATTTTGGCACATTTTGGACAAGGGTAATGGAGATGGAACTTCCTGTGTTTTCATCTATACCATGTGAGGAAGAACTTCTTTCCTGTGAGGGTAGCGTTGCCCTGGAACAGGCTGCCCAGAGAGGCTGGGGACTCTCTTTCTCTGGAGATCTTCAAACTCGCCTGGATGCCACCCTGTGCCACGTGCTCTGGGTGTCCCTGCTGGAGCAGGGGGGTTGGACTAGGTGATCCCTAGAGGTCCCTTCCAACCTTGACCATTCTGGGATCTTTAGATTAAAATGAAACAACACATGTTCTGTCTACTGCACAGTACTCCTAGGAAAATCCTATAAAAACCTCCAAAGGCCAGAAGACTTATGAACCTCAGCATGAACTGTCTGAACAGTGTACTATGGACTGAGCAGAGATCAGGGATACTCCATTAGTTTGGAATTCCCAGCATTAGAAAGGACATAAGAAGGTTTAAACTGCTATCACATGCTCTGAGGTGTTAATAAAATAGTTGGCTTTCTTTCAAGAAAGCATGTGCCTTTCTTGCGGGACTCTGAAGAACATCCACCTGTTGACACAGAATACATGCAATCCAGTACTTTTTCTCCTTCAAAACAAAATAATTCTGTCTGGAGAAGAAAGTTTCTATTTAGTCCGAACTCTGCCACAATCTTCAAATCAAAAATGCAGAATGGGCCAATGAACACATGGTGTATAAAAAAAGACACACACCAAACGAAACAAAAAACTCCCAGACAAAATACTGCAGTTTTATGAACATGGAAAAAAAAGTTGCTCTAGAGTCAAAGAAGTCTAAGTTAATCTTCAAAGTCTGTCAAATACTTACAGGATTTTCATCTCTACCTCTCTAACCTCACAAGGGTTTCAAGTGTTCAAAAGTGTTCCATACAGACAGGAAGCTTACTTCTTAAAGTTACTTCTGTTCATTCCCCCACCTAATCTTATCAAATAGAGGGCAATTGTTTTGCTTACAATAAGCTGAGAAGTAGGAACTTTCAACTGTTCAGAAGTGTTAACTCAAATTTTCAATGAAACCGTGGGCATGGTGTCATTTTTGTCAGACTATATAAAGGAGAAGGATGATCATTAAGAGTTCACACTAGTCTGGTGTGAACAACAGTTCATGCTTACATCCAGGAAAGCTCATAGATAATTTATTAGTAAAGTTTAGACAAATAGGGAAGAATGAAAGCATTGATACTTGATCTGTGCAGGACATTTTCTTCATAAAACAAACAAATAAGAATAAAAAACACAAGCAGCATCTTGACCAGTGTAATTTTAAAGATTTATTTACAATACTTGTGCATAATAAAAGCAAACAATTCAGCATTTGGTTTGTAACAAAGAGCTGATCTATAAAATTGAAAAATAGTGGGTAGTAAGTTTATTGTCTATCTTATATGTGTAATAAGGTTTAAATTTTGGTGACACAATTAGGTCATTAACCCCCAGACTGTAGCCACATATTTCAAAGTAATATTTTAAAAAACGGTTTAGTACAATGGGTTAAATAATCATACATTAAAAAATAGCTTTCTGATTCAGTTAATAATGGAGATTCATTCCATTGTGGTATAAAGTATTTCAAAAATATAACTATAATGAGGAATTTCTGAGAGGACTTATAGCTGAACTGAATTCTGACTGCAATATCCTAGGAACTCATTTCTACACTCATTATATGAAGTAGTATGGGTGAAATTGTTTTCTTCATCTTAAATATATGAAGAAATCCACAGAAGAAATAGCAAATCATTTTAAAAAATATAAAGGCAAAGTAGCCACATTTTTTCCCCTCAAAGGAACAAACAGAACATAAGATCAGGTTAAACTGAACAAAAAAATCCATTTTATAAACAGTGTATCATGATAAAAATATCTCAAAATAATCAATATAGGACAAAATAAGGGTATTCTGTCCAGTGCCACAGTAATGAAATATTTCTTAAACATGCCAAATATTTTTTATCATTAAAAACTGTACTCTCAGGTGGAAAACTGAGTTTTCCCATGATTTAGGTGCAGGAACACTATCCTAACACAACTGAACTCTTCCTTTCTAGCAGAAAGGCTGAAAACTAAAAGAATGTGAAGACCTGGAAATACAACGACAGATTCCACCTTCCCCCTTGACTGCACTGACTGCACTTTCCAGTACCTAACCATTCTCAGCACACATCCTAATTTACCTGTGGTTTTAGTTCTTTAATATTTTAATATTAAAGACTGGTTAGTTTACCAGAGTTCACTGTCTACACAGCAAAGTTTTGTGGTAGAACATAACAGAGCTGAAGCTCTATCAACTATGAAGTTAAAAAATGAAAAGTATTTTCTGCTTTTTTTCAGTCAAATAAATATGGGTAGACTATCCTTTATGGATGTGTAAGTGTGATTGTATTTGCTGTTCAGACAATACACAAAACCTGACAATATTATCAGTAGAACTTGTGAAATTATTCATATGATCAGACTCATAGAACGCTAAAAGCTACAGGAAAAGTGACATGCAAAACAAATTGCTCTTGGGATTTAAAATTGGTCCTTATTATTGAAATGCAGGAAATTAATAAATAGCCCCCAAAGTTTTGAAACACCAATATTATAACTTAGACTTCAAATAAATGGTATAACAATAAAACTTAGTTATATATAAACTTGTGAAGAAACACAAACAAACAAAAAGCTTATGAAACACAGGTAGTATAATGGATGTGTCAACAGTTCCTTAAAACTAGCATGAGGTTTAAATTAAATTCTTAGGGCTTACAAAATAATTTTCATTGGAGTTAAGCAAAACAAGGAAAGAAAATATCTTGCTTATGGATGAATTACTAGATTCCATATGCCTAAACCTGTAGCATTTAGCTTAACACAGAAAAACAATCCCATAAAACCAATTGAGTTCTATTAACTTCTGTAGTAATTCTGAACAGCAGACAGATCTGAAGCAGCAGTTCAGTAGAAAGACCATGAACATACACAAGAATTTAGCAGCAGGCTAGATGCCAAACTCTCAAGGAAATTCACAAAAGGTTTCTGCAGGGTGGAGATTTATTGACAATTTACAAGGGAAAAAATGCAATTAGGAGACAAATATAACAATTAAACATACAAGTTCTGGGCTTCTACAGACATACTCATCCCTGTGGTTGAGGTGCACTGTTAAGAACAGGGCTCATCGTCGCAGCCCTCTCCAAGATGCAGCACAACCCCTGGCACTTACAAGGGAACGTGACTGAACAGGTAAGACACTGATTCACCATTGTGTGTTCTTCGAATTGCCTCAGCCAGGATCATAGAAATGTCAATAAACTAAGAGGAAAGAAAAAAAAAAAAGTCAAAAAGATTGTAATTTACTGTTTTGATATCCTATTAAGAAAATCAGTTTATAAGCACACGTTATATGCTTATAAACTGTACTTTTTGTTTCCTATTCTGCCCTCTTACCACAGCTAAGAAGGAAAATAACATTAAGCCATTAAATAAGCCTAAGATGAGGACTGTATTAATATAAAGTACAGATTGAAAATTGAATGAGAAAATAGTAACCAATTTCTGTCCAGGCTTAACAGCCATGCTGTCACAAGAAACATTTCATTCCAGCCATCAGATGGCAGTGTCCACATAAAACACAGCTGCTTTGATTTCTGTCAAGTTGTTCTCTTTCAATGTAGCAGATAAAGCACCATTTTATACTTCCCCCGACCAGATAAATGGTGAACAACAAAACAAAATAATCCCCCAGGCACACACTAAAGGGACACATGACTTCCAAGAATAATCTCATGTACTGAGATAAGCCAGCTTTGTATTTTCAGCTTGATTTTGAAACATATCATTATCTTGGGCATTTTCATTAGTGTATTTTCAAACACAAGGAAATCTCAGATCTCAGCAGCATTCGCAATAACACAGCTCCCATAAACAAATATCGTTTGTGGAATACTGATTAATTTTTTTTAAAAAAGCATCACAGCCATCTTTAAACCCATTATCCTTTCACTCACACATACTCAAAACTCATGCCTTATTATATAAATTTTTCTCACTATTTTATCATACTAACTGAGTTTTCTCAAAGCAGTTCTGCAGCATAACTTGGCAGTATGCTCTGCAAACAGTCTAGCTGCAAAATGTGTTTGAGAATATTATTTTCATCTTCAGGTACAAAACTCTAGCATAAGAGAATGGTAAAAACACAAATTCAGATTTTGAACAGATGACACACAAAAAAACACTAGAGTACCTGAATTTTAGGGCAGTGTTTCATTTTCTCTTCTTGAGGGATTGTATTTGTTACCACTACAGCCTCAAAAGCTGCATTATTAATTCGAGAAATAGCAGGACCAGAAAAGATTCCATGAGTCAGAATAGCATAAACTTTAGTGGCTCCAGCAGACACCAGCCTGAAGAACACAAAGACAGAACATGCACGTTTAAATGCACAGTTCTAGATGGAACTTTTTTGAAATGCAAAGTGAATTGTACTTGGACAGAGGTTTCTGAGGCCAAAAAAAGGTTACGCTCGAAAACCTAGCTTACTGCAAGGTTAGGAAAGATGCTGTTCATTCAGAAGAGAGTGAGATGATGCAGCACACAAAAAAACCCTGCAGAAATAAAAGAACTAGAAAAGCTTGTGAATAAGCTAGAGTGTCTTAGTTTGGCCTCCCTACCTCCAGATACTCAAAGCCATGTGAGACTACAACTAGAACCAGGACAAAAGGCAGCTGTGAACAGCTAACTGTCCTTTATTAGATCACCCCAGAAAGTAGGAAAGCAAGAGAAAAATACTGAAATATCATATCATATTCTGAATGACTCATTAGAATTAAAGAATTCCAAACATTCCAATATGCAACCTGAAAGGAGGGTACATTTTTACAGTGTGTATATGTGCTATGAGTAAAGAAGAAAAAAGCCTTCAGCAAGCTACCTACAGTGTCTAGGAATACATGTCTCACCTAATCAGCTGGATATGCCTTCGAGTTGCTAGGATAGAGAGACTTACAAAGTAGTTTAGATAAGTCTAATTAAGCAAAAATTGCATCTCATTTAGGTTTGGCATTAATGAAAAGCACACCTTGATGCCAAGAACACAGGCAGAAATGGCAGAACGTTGAGCAAAAGCATGGGTGAACGCTCCCAGTTTCTGATGCTTTTGGAATTTATCCACAGTAGATTTTTATAGAGCAAAGAGTTTCTTTTGCAGCAGAAAAAAAATAAAGGCTTCCTTTTTGACAATAGTTAGCTTCCTCTGTGCACACAGATGTCAAAAATCGTTGGCTAGACAAGCTATGGTTTTGTCCAGCAGAGGCACAGCACAGAGGCCCACACTGGGGTTTGGTACAGATCACTGTGTGGACAGCAAAGAACTGCATAGAATCCAGCTGCAAAACCCCATCAAGCATGACAGAAAAGACAAGACGACTAAAATTCTCCCACCTTGAATCTTTGACATCCTGATCATCTGGAAGCTAACAACAAGTCTGCAACTAAATCCTGCAAATTTGCGGGATGATACTTACTTCAGACTGCTAGGGGTGATGTCTAGCTCACTCAAGAATCACCCTATTACTTCAGCAGAACATGAAATAGCTCTGGGTAGGAAGTATCATGCGGACCTACATGGGATCTGATGCTAGTCAATACTTTCAAATGGTCTGCTAGTTTACTGGGCAGAAATATAAATTCAAAATGATCTCGACTCAGAGATACAAGGTTTAGAAAGGATTAAGTGCAGGAGTAACAGTACTATAGTAAGTATTCAGCAACAAGATCCATTTAAGACATCCCAGTTGCCCAACCGTTGGCTTCCACTTCTATTTTGAAGCAGGCACAACCATCTGGGGGGAGCCTTGTCATAAAACAGATAACATAAGTTTTGAAAATAACCTTTGGATGGGAAAACTCAGGTCTCCAGTCAAATTTAGATTGAAGCCCTTGACTTTCCAAAGCAGAGCTGAGAGCATACATTGGGATATGAGTGGAAGGGCAGGAAGACTTCAGTCCAGTATTGCTCAACTCTAACCTCATACTAGTTCTTGATGAATATCCCTCCATTTCTCCAAGTTTGTCGAAATGAATTTTGAAGCTAGAATTCCTGCCATCTATTTTCTGTTGCAAAGCTACAGCAACAGCAAAAATTAATCATTTGAATTTACACAGACTGGGGACTTTCGGCTAATCATGTTTTAGAAAAGGGTATGGATATTAACAAAGTTCAGGGCAGCAACACTATCAACCTGTACAGGAAGAAAAAGAAAAAAAATTACTACCACCCTTAAAAGTACATGGGTAAGTACAGGCTGAAAGGGAACCCCACAGATTAACCCTTTCTACTCAGCAGTGCTAGGGCCTCAGTCAGGATACTGGGCCTCCTTTCACATGCTGCACTTTAAGTAAATGGAAGAACTGAAGAGTTCTGACAGCAGCAGTTGCAGAGCAGAGGTCTAGAAACTATGTGGAAAGAAAGACTGAATAGGCTGAAGCTGTTTAGTCTAGAGGGGGTTGAAAACAGTCTTCAACTACATTCCAGACAAAAGAGGAATAAAATAAATAAACGTAAATAGCTTATTTTCACTGTCCAAGAAAAGGTAACAAGTAGTTTTACACTGCAGACTTCCACTAAAATTAAAGATTAAACATGTACTCATTAAACACTGAGGAGAAAACCTTTCTAATAGTAAATGCAGCAAAGCTTTGCAAAAGATTGCTGAAGGAGAGCGGGAAAACTCCATGATAAGATTTAAGAACACAAACATCTGTCATTTCTGCCTTGGATCTGGAAAACACATTAGATGTCCCTCAAGTCTCTTCCAAATCTGATGGGTGTTTTTAGTCTGTCTTCTTTCTAAATACAGATTTTGTATTTCCATAAATATTTTCATCTCCACATCCTAAAGAAGGACGATCTGATTACGCATCTGTGACCTGTAGACTGAAGACGTGGTAACTTTGCTCTACAGAGACTATGCTGATTTATAAGCATGCAGATGCAGCAACTGACCTCATCTGCAGGTCACATTATAAGGAGACATTGGGATAGTTTCTAATACTTACTTGTCTGCTGCATGACATATCGTGCCACATGTGTCAGCCATATCATCAACAAGAATAGCTACTCTGTCTTTCACATCACCAACCAAGACCATCCTGTCTACTTCATTGGCTTTCTTCCGCTCCTTATGAATGAGAGCGAATTCCACGTTTAGTCTGTCAGCGATTGAAGTAACCCTAAGTTGAAGAAAGAAATAAAACACATTTCAGAAGCCTACTTGAAAAGAAAGGAGAAAGCCTACTTCTATTTGTCATAAAACTCCATTTACTAAAAAATACTGTAGGACAAACATTTGCAAGTCATGAGACATGGCAAAAAAAATCTTAATTCCTGGCTACTAAAAACAATCACATGTATTAACAAATACTCCAGAAGTGGACTTTCTAAAATTGACTTTTCTGACACTAAACTCCTGTCTTTGAAAAGGTCATTAGGCAAACAGAATTAATAATATAGCAAAGTCACCGTGTTCAGGGTATTAACAGAAGCAGCATTCCAGCAATGCTAGTCCCTGGCTGGAGAAAAGAGGACATAGACACAGTACCTCAGGGTGAGTAGTTCACAGCACAAAACTTAAACAACTAGAGAGGAGAGAAAAAAAAAAAAAATACAAACACACACACACGCCCCAACCCTGAAGCAGTCATTGCTTTTCTTCATCTAAGCCAAAGAGGAGTTTAGCTGCAGTAAGTTTATGAAATATACTTTGGTACACATATTCTGCTTTTTATAACACAAATATACTGTGGAAATTTACTGCAAGACAGAACTAATCTCTGAAGCAGAAGCTGACTATAAATCAGACAGCAAGTCTCTAATATAAGAGAAGTGGGTAGGTACTGTAGTAGATTCTGGTCCTTCTAGAAACAGTCTCTTCCTCTTCAGAATAGAGGGTGGGAGAATTACAGGCCCAGTAGCTTAACCTCTGCACCTATACTATAAACAGAAATTTTGAATACCTGTGTAGAGGAGGGTCACTGCTAGAAGAAAAGCTGCTGTCTGAAAATACGTGGAGATCTAATGTCTCATTCTTCAAGGAAAAGCTTTCCCTTTAGGACTGCTATGGAAGAACTGCTATGAAGAAGGTTTGGGCAGGGGAAAGTTAAAGAATAATGTTCAATTGTGAAAGCCACTGCATTATATAGTTCAAAATTAAATTAAGAAAACTTAAATATAGTCTTTAAAATCATTTCAAAGTTAACTACAGGGCTTCTAGTAGCTCAGAAAAAAAACATGTATGCATGTCACCTAAGATTTGGCTCTTGCTGATATGTGGAATATACACACAAAACATTTCAGCTATTCACAGGTTTTATTGAACTGCTGCAAAACCCATTCATTCTAGACAGTTTAAAAAAGAGCTAGCCTCAATTCTAAGCATATAACAGCTTTACTTTAAAAACTGGAAATACTATTGCCAGGAAAGTAAAAAATCTGATCAATGGCAAAAACAAGCAAGTTAGTAGTGATTAGTAACTTATTCAGCAATATTTGTCTAGTAATCAGGTAGTTTATTTAGTAATTTTGTTAGCAATGCTTTTGATTGGCAAAGAGTTTTTAGAACTTCTCAGGATGACCTCTGGTGGCCAGACAGAATTCCACTAACAAGCTTTAATTTTTATTGTTAATTATTCTAATTAAATACATTGCTTTATTCAGGTTTTTTGACCATGCTCAAGCTGTCAGACATATTCAGAGAAATAAACACTATTATATTTCGTCCATGCTGGCACAGTCTTAAAGGCTGTCCTTTTTAGAATATTTTAGAAAGCTGTTAACAAGGTTCATACCAGTTCAGTTTCTTTAGCACTTCAATATGAAAAATATGTTTGTTTTGCTGCAGCTTTCCAAACCAGGCTGATAAACAAAAAAATTTTAAAGCGTTTTCACATTTTTTTGCTCAACAGTGTAATTTCAAAGCAAATCTCAATACCTCAGAGGCATTAAGATACCAATTGAACTTGCATGCCTTACTTCAATCACAAAACTTAATGAGCTGGAAAGGCACCAAGCAAATGGTAAGAAACAGAAAAGTATTCAGATGTTCAAAACATTGAGCAAGCAAAAAATATATTTAATACTTCCGATTATGTTCACTTTCTATTCACTTTCATTAAGCCAAGCATTAATTGGAAGATCTGCATGTTTTAAATGAACAAGCCAAAACCATCTTTAGGTTATTTTACTGATAACAAAGAAGTTGTAAATTTATGATAAGCAACATTCTCCCTTACTCCAACAGCAAATCTTTGTGTTTCAACAGAAAGATATTAAGACAATTTTTAAATACATAAGATAGAATGGAAATGGTCCTCAAAAATAAATTCGCATGAATCTCTAATACACAAGCGTAACTTCAGAATGAGCTTTTCACCTCACTGGCATCCTTTGTCACTTCACTTTGTTCCTGACCTTTTGTTTTATAGGTGTCATGTAAAAGATGGTTCCCTAAACAAGTAACACATGCTGTGCATAGAGAATCATTACAGTGAATTAAATTTTCTACTTTCACCATTTGCCACTCAAAGCAATACCTCATTCTTTTTGTAATATTCATAGTACATAGCTTGAGTCAGTAGGTTCACAAAGACTTCAGTAATTTGAATAAAAAAGAAATGCGACTCAAGCAGGGTCTTACCTAAATGCCAGCAGGAGCAGTGAGGGCAGGCCATTTGCTTTAACAGAGAAAAGAAACTTAGGCAATTCCAGAGTGAAGCAGGAAGAGGTGCAGCAACTGGACTAAAGAAGCTGGAAAAATCTTTCCCCCAATGGAGGAATTCAGCTAACGAGATCATATCCGGGGAAAGAGAAAAACATTTTCTTTAGAGTACAGAAAGCTCCTGGATGTTTACAAGCACTAACAACATTTAGAACAACTAGTTATGCTGTTGTTTTTATAAGGTAGCTGGTGTCAATGATGCACCCTCTTTTCTCACAGAATTCAAGGGAGTGGAGGAAGGGAAGGAAAAAGAATACAACCAAGTAGTTCATTGCTCACTAACTACTAACAGCTTCAACAGTACCTTTTCGCACCACCTGCATCAGGTGAGACTATGATACAATTTCTCCACTCCGCAATGTTCTCTTTTATCCACTGTAGTACTGCAGGTTCTGCATACAGGTTATCTACTGGAATGTCAAAGAAACCCTAAGGCAAGAGACAAACAGTTTCGTAAACATACATTTATTTTTTAGTTGAAAGACAACAGCGAAAGAGTCAAGCCTTTGCCTCATATAGGGTAGGACTTTTAGGCTAATGTAGAAGACTAATTATTCTATCACCTGCTATTTCTATCAAATTCATTCGAAACAGAGGTGGACCAATACTAAGGTCTCTAAAAATCTCACCTGAAGTGATGAAATGAAAAACAACCTTTCCCATCATACGAAACCCAAAAAACACAAGGCTCAGACACCTAAGTAAATTCATGGTTGTGAAGAAGTCTCAGCAAAATAACTGAGTTTCCATAAATTTTAATTCTTAAGAATAACGACTAGACATGAGAACTAGTATTTCAGTGTGGGAAAGATTCAAGTTAGCTTTACTTGAGCAGCAGAATGGACCCTTTCTCTTAATGGAGGAGAAAGATCTGCTTTCTATGCAGATGGGAACAGTCTAGCATAATTTGAAATTCTGATTCAAGAGAACATTGGAACTAATTTGAAATTCTGATTCAAGAGAACATCGGAACTGAAAGAGAAGGTATTTTCTAGAAAAAGCAAGGTATCTTGAAAGAGGTGCATGTGAGAACTATAACCAGTGTCTATTCCCATTTTCTGGATTCATCAGTGAAGCTAGGTAAGGGTTTCTAGCCTCTACTTCTCCGGATAGAGTATTGTCTGTGAATACTGTCCCCTCGGCTGCATCAACAAAACTGTATCAAGGCCAGAATTAAAGAGAGACACCCTCTCCCCCTTAGCTCCTCCAAGGGCATAGAGTATGTTCCAGGAGCTCTAATAAACTCAGGTTTCGCAAATCCTTAGGGGCGGGGGGAAGGGAGAGAGAGAAAAACACTAGAAGTGTCCAAAGCGCCTGCAAAAATCACCCCATAAGATCAAGGTTGATCTTTTTCAAAAGCGAATTTAATTAGAAACCAATAGAGAAGCTAACAAAGCTTTCTCTAAACCCTGAAAATGACACTTTTGAACACTGCCTTTTAAAATGGGGTGGGGGGGAGGACACTTAAACTCCAGACAATTAGTGTTAGCCTTTCATACTAATTCAGCAGACCTCCTACCTGCCATCAGCAAGAGGGCGCAGTTACCTGTATCTGAGAAGCGTGCAAGTCCATAGTGATGATATGGTCAGCTCCTGCAACTGACAGCATGTTGGCAACAAGTTTGGCAGAGATTGGAGCACGACTCTGAGGAATAAAGCACAAATGTTCAAACGTTAAGATTTACTAGATATAAAGAGTCAGAAAAAAATGCTATGTTTTCTTTAGCTTATTTACAATTTAGATACAAAGTGCTCCAAAATCTTTGACCAAACCAGCCTGTCAATAGCAAATCTTGCTACCAGGGTCTCGAAGCTCAGCAAAAGATTTTGGAGCATCTCAATAAGCTTGCACAGCCTAGCTAATAATGCCGGATTAGAGAGAAGGAAGAAAAAAAAAAAAAAAAGAGAGAGAGAGAGAGAAAACTGTGGATAAAACTTTCCAATTCTTTACTTTGATCTTTTATCTAGCTCTTCCATATCAAGGCCAGACAGTCTTCATTTTCTAACCCGTAACCCATAGCCAAATCTCAGGCAACTATCCTATTCCAAAAAAACATTGCCAAATATGAAGGAAGGCATGGTGGACTTTACTTTTAAAAACACTGCTTAAAGTTAATATCAAACATTTCTTCATGATACAGTAAAAATTGCAACAAATTCATCTAGACAGGGGTAGAAGACTATTCATTTTGCCAATTAGGATTTGTCAGATGCAATTAGAAATCTAGACTTCTGAGGGGGAAAGAGGGAGGGAAGTGGAAGAGAAAGGGAATGCAGAGAAAAGGAAAGATGAAAGAGCAGCAGAAGACTGAAAGAGTAATTAGCACAGTTAAGTGCAATATCAAGTGCTTTTTTAATCTGACAAAGATGCAAAATGAGCAGCATTATAGAAGATGAAAAATCATGATTGCAGAAAAGCTTACAATTTTTCTGAACAGCTCTCTGTAGAGCCCTTTGAGACTCTGCATCTTTGTGAGAAAAGCTAAGTTACCCTCTGCTTTGTCTGTAAGGGACATAATAAACTAATTTTCGTATTTTCTTTTCACTAGCCACTACATGTGAATACCTACCAGCACTACTGTTAGCACAGAAACAGAACCAATGCTGAGGTTCCATCTCACTGTTGGGTTCTGGTTTTGCTAACACGGTGTTTTCTCCTCCCACATTTCTTTATCAAATAACTTAATTTAGCCTTCTAGGAACTCCTCCACAATTTTACAAAGTATCTCACAGTTCGTGAAAACTGTCTCAAGGGCAAAAACCTACAATAAGCTGAACCATTGCCATTTTTAACCTGGATGCTATACCAGCATCCAGACAGACGTTTTCCTCAAAGCATTTGTTCATTTAGTTGGAAATTCAACCTTTGCCTGTTTTAACCTGTGAAATGCCAACATACTCCAAGCTATAAGAAAGACTGCAATATCTCTGTATATTGCATTGAAAAAAATTATCATTAAAAACCCCTTCATTTAGAAAACTTGCATGCATATGTACATTTTGCACAAAATCTCCCCTCTTTGGCTTGTGTAAGATGTATAGAAGATGTATACAACAGTTTGGAATTTCCATAGAACTCCAATTCACATGCAGGCAGCTTCCTTAAGATTTCTGAAGTCCTTATAGCCTAACCAGGGAAGCCCATTTACCAGTTGCAAGGACTGCTCCGGTCTTCATTTATACTCAGTTCTGTAAGGTCCAAGAGCCAAAACTTTCCAGATACTTTTATTCTTGCTAAACTTGTGATTTGTCCTGTTCAAGATACAGGAGGTCACTTCAGGTCATTGTAGCAGTTCAAATTGGACTGAGTTAGGCTTCAAGATATTCTAAGTCTCTGGTAACATCCAGCAAAATAAAGATGCAGGTCCTCATCTTTTAACTCTACCATGATGTTCCTTCACCAGCAGTTTGTGAAGGATTGATTTGAGGTTAGTTAAGCTGAACTAACAAATGCTGCTGGAGGAAGAGGTTTGCTCACTTTGTGCTCCCGCTCCTTGCCTCCAGTCAATACACTTCCGAAACTCTTTCTTGGGCTGCACACTGATACCCGCCTGAACCCACAGCAGCCAGCTAAGGAAGCTAAAAAGGTGAGGGGGAATAAAACTGCTAAGCAGAAAAACCACCTCTGGTAGAGAGCAGTGACAAGTTCAGCCTTGATGTCATGGTGAAAAAAGAGCCTTCCCAGAATGCGGTTTGCATTTTCACTCCTTCCAGTCTAATGAATTTCACTTTCTTTTCCCCTCCATTTCTTTTCAACAAAAATATCAGTTAACTTATCTCATGCTCCATATCATGAGTATCACTGTCACGAGAAAAAAAAAAAAACCTGCATCAAGTACTAATGTATACATTACCAGTTGGTACTTCTTTCAGCCGCTGGCCCTTGCAGGCTGACTTACCAGAAGGAAAAACTTGAAGGTTTTACCACTAGGTAGCTTGTTTTAGTAGACAGGCACATCACAGATTGCCTACATGATGGTGGACAGAGGGTCTTGAAAGGAAAGATAGCCAAACAGCAATACCTGTTTCTCAAGAACGGGCTAATAGGAGATTAAGACAAATGAAGTTTTCGGCTATCCAAGCTTCCTCTACATAAAATTGTCCATTAAAATAATCATGCTCAAAAAAGATTTAAGATTTGATTGCTTACAAAGAAAGTGAGAACAATTTTGTGCTGCAACATAATCCAAGTTGATTTTTCAAATAAACTTCAAGAAAACCTCAATCTGGCCTCTAATTGAAAAACTCAGAGGACAAACATAGACAAGAACTGAAGGTTTTCTTTGACTTTGTGATGTTTGCTTCTCAGAGGAATGAATGCAACATTCACTATATTCATTGTTCCATTCTTTGACACAATTTCAGATTATTCAGAAATATCAATGTGAAATACAACATTAGATTATGCACAGAAAATCAATTGAAGTAATCATTGAGGTTTTTAGTTCCCAGGCAAATTTCCCACACACATATAGCAACAATTACATAAAGATTTCTTCTTTACGGTATGTTACAAAATTATTAACAATTCTTAAAATCACCAGGGGTTGGGACGGAAGCCACAAAACTAGTAAAAATGACCTCATAGGAACAGCCATGCAAAGAATACATAGCTGAAAGCCAAAGATGATAATATCCTTAAGTATCTTAATATATTGTTTTGCTCAAAATGCATCTGCATACTGAACCAAAAAATATATATCATTCAAAAAGCCACAAACATTTGGCTGGAACTTTCACTTTCAAGAAAGCCAGATCTGAAGTTTACTGATACTCAATAGTCACTAATTTATTATGTCAAATTTATCATTTTGAAATTGAGATATGCTTTGAAGCCTCAGAAATTGACAGCCATTATCTTGAATGTCCAAATAAAATTTCAACTAAAAATCAAGGAGTTTTCTATTAGCAAATTATTCCATGGAATTACTAGTCATGGCCTAGGAATAGATGACTTAACCCAGTAAGTTTCACCCTTTAAGGTCACCTTAATGGAAATTCTTACTGTTAGATTAAAAAAAAAAAGTAAAAAAGAATAAGGATACCTACCCAACGCTCCACGGCTCCCTTCTACAAATCAAAAAAACAAAGTTACATAAGCTGTGGAACCAAACCTCACCTGTCACTATACTTCTAACTTATCTCAAGGACATCATTACAGCATCCTACATAAATGTATCTTGCTGAAGGCTTTGAAGGCAAGTTTAATTAGAGAATGCATAAACTTGCAAATATAGCCAAAGCGCAGACACTTGAGCTAATTTTAAATTAGTTAGCTTGTGTGTCAGAATTATTCTAGCTTACGATAGCACTTGATTATGTCCAAGTCAATTAATCAACCTTTCTAGGATTGTTGGCAAGTTTTTATTTATTTATTTATTTATAAAAAAACCCTCTGCTTCTCTGCCTTTAGAACTGGGAGAAGAGCTTGCATGAATCTCTCTACAGACCTGCTAGATCTACTGCTAATACCCAAAGCCGACTCACTTAGAGCCACTCTAGGTTTAATGCTAAAACGTCCAGAGTGGATTACACAGGGCTTACTTATCATATGGTGTTTTAGTGAAAGCCCCTTTTATCTACATCAAGAACACTTTCACTGTTTTCAGTGACCATTACTGCAAAACCTTATAGACTCATCTATAAGGAGCTAAATGGGCTGAACGTTAACAAATTCTCCAGGTAAACAGCAGATTATGCTGCTTCACTTGACATGCAAGCAACTGCAGCAAGATCTTTCAACAAAAAGAAAATCTGTACATTCATAGTAAGAAAATGGCTGGCACTTTTCTGACATTTCAGGCAGCACCCTAGTCTTACGCATCCAGCATGGGTCAAAGACCAAAGAATGTGCTGCAAGGGAACTGAGAGGAAGATCTCCCTGTTAATGAGCTGCTCAGGGTCAACAGCTACAGTATAGTTTATTTTGCAACACAGAGGTCAACTACCAAGGTTATTTTCCAAAGATGGCAAACATTTTTGCAATTGCAAAACAGAGGTTAAAAGAAAAAAAAAATTAATTTGCTTGCCTAGAATTGCAGGATACAGCAGCACCCAAAGAAAAGTCTGGAATGGAACAATGCTTAGAGTCTAAGTGAGCGTCTTAGTTATTTTTCTGTGCTGTCTATATACAGATGGCATTGCCAAAAGACAAAAATAGACCTTCCTCCTATAGGTTTCAAGTGTCTCTTGGAAGCCTACCATCTTAATTTTTTGGTACACTTGATAAGCTATTTCCTAAAAGCACAGTAAACTTGAGACATACACATCCTTTTTCCAATACCAAGAGTTTGTATTATGGCCCAGCAAAATCTGCAAATATGAATTTGGAAATCAAACATCTTCAGGAGCAAGATGCTTTCCTTAGCTTTCAATCAAGTGTTTATTGTTCGCTTTGCAAACGCTTTTGATAAAAACCTTTCCAGCTCTCTAGTCGTGAAGAACACTATTCAATACAAAAACACAGCCAAATGAAGTTCCAGAAGATGTAGGCAAAGGAGAGCGAACTACTACTTAAGTCCTAAATTGAGTTGTTGAAAGCTCCAATAATAATAATACTGTAATATAGAGGCTATGCTCCTTAAAAGAAAACTTTTGGTGTATTCAATTTTGTTTTCCTTGATCACATGCCAGTAATGGCATATTTTGTTGTTTTCTATTATTTTTAGAGTGTATGTCCCTTATCAATCCTGTTTTATATTATATAAAAACAAAAACAAACAAAAAAAAAACACAACCAAAATCTAACAGGGCTTTAAGAATGGTTTGTTCAGTGCTCAAAGTGCAAGGGAGGGGGGCAGTCAATCTACAGCAAGTATTGAGTGGGCCAGTTTTCCAAAAGGCAACAATTGCAATCCAATATTTTTGTATGTCACAACTTGTCAGTTCTTTTCAATTCAGTTTTGGCAGAAGTAACATTCATGTAACATAAGGCTTTTGCATATATGTACTACAAATTAATTAAAAAAATACAGAACTAGATTTTTCAAACTCACTTGCCCATAAGGAAACGTTATTGCATTATCAATCTGTTGCATTTATCATTAATGGAATCTCAAATTTGGAGAAAAACCACTAAAAGGTCAGGGTGATTTTTGCCCTTTATCATTCTCAAATTATGAATATTATCACTTTACTTTTATTAAATAAAATTTCAGTATAAGGATTTCATTCTGTGCAGTTACACTAATTAAAATAGTACATGTGTATTCTCCTAATGTATAGTAAAAAAAAAAAAAAAAAACTAGTTGGCAAAAGACAGAAAGAGTTCCACCAAGTTAAGTACTAGGTGCTAGCAAGGTATTCCGATATATACCACACACATGTACCTACTTACAAAAAAACAAAATAAGTGCAAGCTCATTTATTGTCTCCATTCATTTAGAAAAGTTATAATTAAACATTTGAACATGGAGACAAATACGTTAAAAAAAGTCTTACCTGTCATACAAATGTTTATGAAAACACATTTTATCTTCGAAAGCTTCAAGGAACAAGCTGAAAAAAAAGCCTTAGAAAACATATCCTTTTTATAATAAAACACATCTTACCTACCTTGTCTTTCTTATCTTGCCTGGCATATGGAAAACATGGAATTACTGCAGTCACTCTGGAGGATGATGCAATCTTGCAAGCATTGATCATGATGAGTAGTTCCATTAAGTTGTCATTAATCTCTCCACAGCCACTCTGGATGATATACACATCTTCTCCTCTCACACTTTCACCAATCTCTACACTGAAGAAGTAGGAGACAGACATTTAATCACTTTAGTTATGGAGAAGAGAGTTATTAAAGAATAGAAGAAAATACATTCTGGACAAAAAACTTTCATAGGTTTATCCTCATTTAGGACATTTTTACCACAATTTGCTAACTCTCCCCTTGATACAGTTTACTTCAAAATAAACCAGTTTACTTTAGCCTAAATACAGCCTTTAAAATGTCTGTACCAGCCAATGTGTAGCTATTGTGGCAGACACATCTCACATGGTTAAGTTGAACCATGGCTTTTTTTTTTTTTTTGGCTTTAGTTTATGTATTGTATGCCCCATTGCAAGTTAAGATAAGCATTTAAAAGAATCAACCTTAATAATTACAGAACCGAGTAAGAACTTCTAGAACATTTTACTAAAATTTGCACCAAAAACACCTCTGCAAAAAGTGAATTTAATAATTGTCACAGAAAATGAATTACAAGAAGCTACTGTACTGAAGACAGCAGCAGCAAAGAGCCAGGCAGAAGTCTGGTTAAAATTTAAACCATGTCATTGTACAATTAAAAAAAATAAGTTCATCAACAGTTCACCCAGAATTTCTCACATACTGTGCTAATTGTTCTAACCCAGCTTACATAGCTTGGTCCTTTAAGACAGTTTCTAAAAATTATTCTACCACAGATTGCAAAGTAAATTTTGGTGCTGATCACTGTCTCCCATCAATATTTGTGTGTTATACATTAATGCCAATGCTACAGAATTCAAAATAAAATATAGCTCAAATAAAATTAGAGCAATATTTTTTTTCTTCATTCTAGATCCAAGTGTGTGACTCAACAGTGTATTTCTCACATCTACTAACTCAAAACTTACTCACAGAAGCTACAAACATCAATTCAGGAAAAAAATAGTCAATAAAATGAACAATAAAAACACTTCCTGAATCATGAGGCAAATGAAGCATTTAAATCCATGCTCTGTTAAGTCAGTCAGAATTACTAAGGGCTAAAATACCTTCAGTTCTCATTTGAAAGGTTGCACCTTCACCCAAGCCACAGAGACAAAGTTTCTAGCTAGAAACCACCCATGTGGCCAAGAGAGTAGAAAAGAGTTTTATCTGATGCTCCTTCACTACTGAAGCCTTTTCTAGTCCAGAAAGCTGTAGCTCATCAGCTTCCAGGGCACTATGTAAGAGGCCGCAGTTTTGTGTAGCTACAAAACACAAAAAGGAATTAACTGCTTATGCACATTTGAATGATGCACAAATGTTAGAGATAGTCCCATCATGATAGCGGAGGGCAGTACCACCAGTTGCATTTTGAAAACTGTAGAGAGGCACCTGTTCCAGAAAGAATGTTTGTCGCTTTTAAGGTGTGCACACCAGAACAAAATTCAATTACACAGAACGGACTGTGCCAATTTAATGAGCAGCCATTATTTTGTTTCCCCCTCATTGAGCAATGTGCAGTTTCATGCTGAACAGTGAAGAAATAAGTCTGGTGGAAAACATATGTGAGCTTGCAATTAAAGAAAACGCCATTGGCCAGATGCACAAGGCACTAGAAGAGTGACATTTTTTTCACTTTCTCTCACTAGTGCTCTTCACTATGCACTAGAGAACTAGTGTGACCTGAGGGCCTCACTTTGCAACCTTAATGGTTCTAACTTTCTAATTAAATTTTTTTCATCCTTCTCCTGGCTACCTGACCATGCCCTACTATGCATGCATATTTACTCCTTCTCATGTTAGTAGTTCCTGTTTTGTTCAATTCTTTCTCTTCCCAAGCTCTTATTCAACTTTCCATCTCTCCTCCTCGCACTTGGACTCAGGCTTCTTGTCTGAACTAACACACCTCTTCCATTCCCCTACTTTTTGCCTCATCAGACTTGTTTTCCTTCAAGTACTGTTTTTACATTACATTCCTACTATCAGAACAGCCACCAAGAAAGCGAAAGGAAGAACAAATCCCTGTCCTCTCAGCTCCCCCTATTCTGCAACCTCAGAACAAGTTTTTTTTTTTTTTTTCCAAAAAATTTACCAACAGGATTTCCTCAAGCAAAGCAAAATATTCAGTAAGCAAAAGGATCTCTATAAGGACTGACTCAGTCAGAGACAGTGTCATTTTCAGGGAGTTAATTCTAACAAGTCATTGAGGCCTCCATCAAGGCAGAAAGATATGTTTCTGTGGTTACCCAACCGCGGCTTCCCTGGCCATTTATTTTTGATGCAAGCAATAAAGTTATTCAGGTAAGACTGTTTATGAATACTTTTATCAAATTTGAAATATTTTTTCTAGTTTATTTTCCTTTTAGAAGCTGAAAAGAAATTTTGGCCAACACAACTGCAATTCAGCAAAGCTCTAACCATGGCCCATAATGGGAAGAATTTGTCAACCATTAGAAGCACTAAAAATTAGCTCTCATACTGAGGTACCAGTTCTACTTTCCAGAGGAAAACACCAACAAAAACCCCAAGAAACACGCATTTTTTTTTCCTGAAGATATAAGTCCACCTCTGTGTAAGGCATCTATCCATTAGCTTTCAGACAGTCTCCTAAGATAAGAATAACTATCAATCAACAATTGTTATGAGGGCTTTGAAGGGTGTTAATCACAATTTGACTCAGCACTTGCACAGAACATCTTAATAACAACAAGTACTGTCATACACCCGACTGCCAGAATGGTTCCAAAGGAGACAGGAACACATGCAGGAGCTCTGTGGCATTTCTTTCAACCCAGACCTGTGAAGATACACTTCTGTTCCTGAAATTAATATAGGAATCGCTGAACACTTCAAAAGGAAAATGAAGACTAAAAAGGAAAATACTGCCAATTTCTGGGGGAGAGTATTATTGGAGTGACACAGGAGGGCAGCATAAGGTTTTAGTACTTGGACGAAAGAAAGACCATTTCATACATGCATTATTCGACAAGAAACAGTTTTGATGAATGGCAAGAATCCATGATCTTAACATTCAATACATGTATAAAGAATATTGAATTATCTACACGGATTTGTTCTCCATTTTCCAACTGCCCTTTCTGAACACCCCACTAAGAGACAACAGGTTTCAAAAGGTCAAGGAATATATTTTCAGATGAATATAGTTCTGGTTAACACAATGGACCTGAAGTGATGATTGTTCCATGGCCATTAATTACTTTTTTTTCCCCTCTCTCCTCAATACCCTTGCATGGGCTTGCAATTACTTTTTCCATCTTGGAAACACCTTAGAAAACGAAAATGATACTCCTTTCACCCTTGGTGTTCGTTAAAATTTTATGGTCTTGCTTTTCAGGACAGGACATACATCACTGGTGCACATACATGTGAATAATACATGCTACGTATATGCAACCATCTGACCACAGACTGCAAGTATGCAATGAGCACAGACGCTGTGCAAACTGAAATGAATCAAGCTTAAATTAATATTTGCATAGCACTCTAGAGTAATGTAATTAGAGGTGCCAGAGAAGAACATAATGTAATTATTGCCCAAAGCTCTTATAATCAACCAGTGATGGCCATGCAACAGATTAGTATCTCACCTCATTTAGCTTTTCAAAATTCAGCAGTACTCCTACAAAGATACAACTTAGGCCAGCTGTATCATGACCTAATTAACTAATCAATTCATTTGAGTTTTTTGTTTGAACAACTTTGTACAGTGAGGACACAGAGGAAGGACACAGGAACAAGATTACAAGCTCTGCTTGTTTTATGCAACTTGATCAAATTCAACTATTTGGTAACAGTTTAAATAAACTTCTTGCTCAGGAAGAGTCAACAAAAGATGTACATTAAAAGCTCCAAGCCATGTAGCTTTTAAAGTAAGCATTGTAGAAATTAAGAATCTGCAAAAGTAAATAGCTTTAAATGCTACCCATTTACGTGGGATCTGTGGTCCACATGATGTTGGATGGTAAAGATGTGCAAGACAGAACATGATGAAAAACAAATTTGAGTGCTGATCTTGCAAAGACTGACTGAAGAGCTTAAATATCTAGACGTTTAGACAGACTAATTATTATCAATTAAGGATAAGGCTCAAGAACAACTTACATTATTAAAGACATTTAAATAAAGGGCTGAAGCATACAATCATTAGGCAAAATTTCAAGTCAGGGATAACAGCAGTCTTGGCATTTTATGATACTACATTTACAGCAATTACTAACAAATAATAGCAAGGGGAATTTTAAATAAACCTAACTTAGAAAAAAAACATGGGAGAAAGCAGTGAAGTAAGCATGCAGAACCACACTAAAATGGTCAACTATTTAAGGGGCTCTATGTCCCTTTAAAATAAATAAATAAATAAAAGGATAACGGATGAGTTTGCAGCCATGCTTACAGGAAAAGTTTTATTTAGGCACTTTATTCAGTATATTCAGCTTTATTCTTCATTTCAGGTACTTTCAGTATCTGGAGACAAAGCCAAACGTGGAGTCTAGTACCTTCACACTACATTCAAAGAAAATCAATATCTCAAAAATGATGAAACACACACACACGTGCTGAATTTGCAGACCATCAAAAACCAGCCAATAGAAAGTGCTAAGTAGAGGGGTGTGTTTGAACTCTTACGCTTAGGAACAAATATGTGCAGAGTAATGTGTTTAACTTAAGATCTCAAACATACTGAGCAAATATTTCAACTACTATGACGCTATACAACAAAATGGTCACAAGCATAATAAAAAAGCAGCTTTGCAAAATGAAACATTTAAGGTTTGTTCTATTACTAGACCCCAGCCGAGCTCAGGAAGCTGTACACAGAACTGCAGGAGCACAGCAAACCCAATTACAGCAAGTTTAAGTGGCCCTCAAACAACTGCCGAAATTTGAGCAAGGGAAAGCCAGAAGGTGCATGGCCCTGAGGAACCTTTCACAGGACGCCTCCCTGAACACTAATACACACAAACCTGCTCTAACCTGGTCCGTAAGTTCCATTTCTAAGGCTAGTGGAGAATGTGACTAGACCAGAGAGAGTACAGCAGAGACGAACTTGAATTGTTTGGATGCCAAATGCAGCTACAGAACTGCAGAGCTCCAGGGGGATAGTTTAGTCTGGCTGGTTTTGGTAGAGGCTCTAGTGAGATAATCTCCCAGAGACCACCAGCCTGGTTTTCAGGAAGGAACACTGTGCTCCTGAATGCCTAGATCACATTGGAAATAGCATCTAAAAGTCAAGTAATTTAGGAGGTAGATTAACATACTTTTAAATTCCAATTGCCAGGGTGTGCTAGGGAAGGGAACGGGGAATCCCAGGCTCTCCTCCTTCCTTGCAATTTTTTTTTGATTCTTCTCTTCACCTGTGCTACAAACAATAATTAAAAACAAAACCAGATGAACACCACGACCAAGTGTGCCACTTTTAGTGCATTTTTCTAGGCATCCCACATCTCCTGGCACTCACGTTCCCTCCTCAACTCTAGGCACTTTAACTTTGATTAACAGCTCCAAGGCCAAGCTCCAGTTGGATCTTCTTTACAACTCTGGCTGTCCTAATGATGGGCACCAACAAAGCAAGCATCACAAGCCCAGGAAATAATCTTCTTACCCTCAGTTTAGGTTTAGAGCCTGCCGCTGCAACAGGAAAACACCACCACTTCAGCACCTCCGGCTGGAACATATCTGATGGAAAGGAACCCTCAGAAATTTGGAAACAAAAGTCTAACAAGTCTGAGCATGTACAGGGATTCTTCAAAGGCTTAGCACTAAACCCTACATCTAAGTACATACAGGATCATCAGGAATTATTCACATAGGTCTGGTTTACTGACATATTTCAAGTGCTTGGCATGTACTCAAAGATAAGAAGGACACAGCAGGGTCAATAAAGAGCAAGTCAAAACAAAAGCACTGAAGTAAGTGCTGAGGTATCTTAGAATTCACATCCATTAACAATATGATAAATGACCATATTTGTCATAGATGGAATTCACAACAAAAAAAGAAAAAGCAGCATAGGTAATCAAAAAAAAAAAATGTCCTACATGACCATACTGGTAAAAACTGTTTCGCCAACCTCACTTTGCTCACCACAGCGTAAGGGGGCAGGGAGCGAGGGAGAGAGGCAAGCAGACTGCCCCCGGCAGAGCATGACAACTGCAGGTACGAAGCATCTGCTGACTGGTTGGGCAACACAGAAAGTCCTCATGGCCCAGAGTGTCCTGTGTCCCCATCAACTTCAGCTGATTTATCATCAGCTGACCACTTGAGGTTGCTTACTCCAAGACTAGGCTTGCAAACAGCACGAAAGCTTCAGTGAGAGTACCCAGCCTGAAGCCCAAAGGAGGCAGAGGAAAAGCAGCAAGGTCTTAAGAGACAAGGCAGCTGCAGTAAAAGCACAAAGCTGGAAGCACTGTAGGGGAGATGTGGGGAAGATGCTACGGCCCAGTGATGAAAAACTTCCTACTTTGAGTTACGAATCCCTGCTACATAGGGCTGATGGAGCTTTTAGGTTTGATTTTTTCCATTATTTTTTAGAATTTTTTTTTACTCTACTTTCTATGAAAGTCACATGAATTCCTATGTTTTCCTAACTCTCAAGATTAAAGTTCAAACATTAGTATGTTAGGCTGAACTTCCTGTTTTCTGTTGTTACTCGTTTTTAAAGGAAGCTCTCCTGTTTGTGGGGGGCATCTGTTTCAAATAGAGCAGGCATTATCTCCTCGCAGCCAGCACATCTTCCTCTACAAAAGCTGTACTACATACACTTACATTGGTATTTCTGAAATAATCCAGCTTCAGCAGTTAAATAAGGCAACAGAACTGTCTCCAAATTCACATGTTCCAGGCAAAACTTCCTCTTCTTGTAAATCTGCTGAGATAACTTGTTCTGACAGCTTGCTGCGGGTAAAGAAAACAGTGACTCTGACTAGGAAAAAAAGCTAAGGAGCTTCCATGAGAGGCTGACAGGAGTAAACTCTTTCATTGGTACAGAGGTGTGTCTGAGGATATAATCTATGACTTCAGTTGCTCCCTTTCAGGGATAACAATCACCCCAAGTACAGAACTAAAATAAACAGCCATTAGAATAGAAAGCATATCAGACATTGTAAGAAAATATATTTATTTAAGAAGTAATGAACATTATTTTTTTTTTCTTCATCAGTTGATTCCTAAGGAATCGTAAGTTGTTCCACTAAAGGGTCTTTGGAGACAATTTTGTGAAATAATTCATATGAAAGCACTTCATTCTATCCATATAGACACACATACATATAAATATATAAATATATATATATATACACACACACTTCTGTTTTCTATCTGCATGCTGCAGTTTCCCAACACTAAGGCTGCAATGAGTTATACCAGCTTAAGATCTTCCATTCCTCTCTTCCAAACTGAGCTGTCCATTCCTTGGGAAGAGATGCAAAGAAGAAACTCCAGGAGTGCCTAACAAAACACTCATAGTTTTAATAGATAAGTGAGGAGGTGCTGCAACTCAAGCCCTTACTGGGAACACTGTGGTGAGCATGCATGCTCCCTTGACACACTATTTGTAATACTAGACAGAGTTAGTAAACAGTTACCTTCTACAATCAGACATTGAGGGGCTCTCATTGCTTTAGTAAGGGAAGGTTGACTTCAATAGTCAGATGAAGGAAAATATTCTTCCATACTCTTTAGAGGAAAAAAAAAACAGTGGGTGGGGTGAATCGAGTCTAAACAGCATTTTTACCCCATTTCATTCAGCACGGACATAGTATTTCTCAGTTACAAGCCTACTAGAACACTGAATGCCTAACTACAAGAGAACTGTGATACTGCCAGATACAGTGTCTATATCAATTAAAAGAAGACGAATTTCCAACTCCGTTTTCAGAAGTTTTGAACATAACCTCATTTCTTGTCAGGATTGTTCCTATCCCTAGCTAAACTTAAAGGAATAATTCTAATCCTTCCAGAACACTTAGATCTTCTGAGAATTGAGAATGAAGCCTAAAGGCCATTTCAGTTGCAGTATAATACAAAATATTTAATAACTCTTTGGCATTCTATTCTGCAAATAACATTGCTACTCTCAGGTAAGTGACTTCCAGTTAGGACTTTTCTGAAAAAATATTTAAGCCTATGGATGGACATATTTATCAATTTACACATAAATGTAATTATGTGCAAGAGCAAGAAGCAAAGAGCAAAACAGAGTGTTTTTAAACAAAAGGTGAATCTTCTCTGCAACTTGCTAACTTAACAGACATGACAAAGAAAGAGTTTGTTGACCCTCAGGCCCAGGCTTATCTATTTGTACAGGGTTTTTGCAAGAGTGCCATTGGGAAGGTTTCAGATTCTTTGAGTATTTTAACTATTGAATTCTAGTTTAGTTGCAATACTGCAAATATGTTTCATAATGCCAATACCCTTATTTATAAACTTTATAAATGCACCAAAAAAAAAAAAAAGAGAGAGAACATTGCACTGTACTGGATTATATTCACACGTGACAAAAAGAGTTGCTTATACACAAATGAAGAAACTTTGCTACTAAGAGACAGACTGAAGATCCAGATGTCTCAAAAGTGTCCACTGCATCTTAAATATCTTATCAAATTCAAGTATACTTTAATTTCAAACTGCAGGAAAACTCCCATTAGTATTGCTGAATTTTCTTTAAGGAAAAAAAAGTACATCTACAAAACTGAAAAGGCACCATCTAAAAACAAGTTGCTGAGGATATTAAAAAGACTATCCACTTAATTTTGAATAAAGTGGAAAAAAGTTTACTTGTTGCAGGGGAAATAAGGAGAAATGCATGGTTCTGAAATTCTAAAACAAAGTTGTACAAAAGAAAAAACAGTTAAGGATTCAAGTGTTAAAGTATTTTAAGTTGGGGGAAGGGGAGGGAAAGACATATGTCAGCCTGGCAGTGCTGTAACAGAAGCAATTTCTGTAACCAGAAACAATTTTTAGATTACTGCTTCCCTCGTGATATCTATACCACACTACACCCCTCCTCGCCTATGAAAGTGAACTGCCACTACAAGGCTGGCCAAACCACGGACTGATATTCTGCGGTCACTACTAGCTACTCATTTAATGAAAGAGGCTTACAGTTCACAAGTTAAAACAAGGAATGGTGGAATAGTGGAAAATGGAATTCAAAAAAAATGGAATTCTGTCTGGGATGACAGAAGGGAATATTCTATCCTGAAGCCTAAAATTTAAATAATTGACATCATAAAATAAATATACAAACTTCTGCAGATAAGGCTCTGTTTTGGAAGAAATCTAAAGTAAAGAACTTCTGTTTAACATAGCAAGCAGCAGTGTTAAAAATCATCGATCCTGAAAACAACCCCCCCCCCAAAAAAAAAACCCACAAATTCCCCCTCCCAAATTTGCAAGACAATCATGCAACCAAATATGCAAATTAAATTTTTATCATGTAGAAAAAAAAAGATAAAGGAGTAATAAAATGATTATGAGGCTGGAAAGGCTTGAGGGAAGATTTAAACCTTCAGTTAATCAGGAATGAATAGAAGAGAGCAAACATTTGACAGCATAAAAACTAAGGAAAGCGGGTTCACGAGGACACCCGTAAGCATAACTAGGACAACAGCAGTTAAAGAACATGATGAGGTGGCTGAACAGGAGGAAATACTTTCCAAATACTTTGTTTGGGAGTTTCGGAACAAGAGCAGTAAGAATAAGTATTCAAAACATACAATAATCTCAGGGATTAGTGAGCAATTTGTACTCAGGAACCCCGTTTTCAGAATGAGATGACAGGCTTATACATCTACGCTGAAAAGCGGTAGTACGAGCTCATGGGATGAGCATGCAGTTGTCACTTCCATTTGCTTTTTCTAATATTTTAATGATTAGTTAAAATAGCCAGATTTACAGACTCCCAAGGCTTGCCTGGCTAACATGTAGCTCAGAAGCAAGGAGCACGGAACCAGCAGAGGCGGACAGTGTTCGTGGAAAGCACCGGCCAGTCTCGCGGGCCCCCTCGGAGACGCTCTGCCCACGAGGCTTCACTCGGGATCGCGGCTCCGCTGCCAGCGCCGCTTTCCGCGCCCGGCTGCCCCCGGCCTGACCCGCTTCTCGCCCCAGGAAGCGGGACTCGGCCAGCTCCGCGGCTCGGGTGGGACCCTCCGCCCCCACGCACTGCGGCTGGGCCATAAGGACCGCGCAAAGTAAATCCTGAAGGGCGATTCGATCCAGGCTCTTTTAAGCATCTTGCCCGTCGTTAGCGCCACACGGACGGCATCCTTCAGGAGCGCCTCCCGCCTCGCCCACCCCACGGCAGGACAGCACCCAGGGGGGCTCCTAACGCTGGCAGGAAGCGGGGGGGGA